>LGRX02030734.1:0-19579 GCA_001247695.2 Cymbomonas tetramitiformis | reverse complement strand
CCTTGGCGCCCCCCTTGGCGCCCCCCTTGGCGCCCTCCTTGGCGCGCTCCTTGGCGCCCTCCTTGGCGCCCTCCTTGGCGCCCTTCTTGGCGCCCCCCTTGGCGCCTTCCTTGGCGCCCTCCTTGGCGCCCCCTTTGGCGCCCTTCTTGGCGCCCTTCTTGGCGCCCTCCTTGGCGCCCTCCTTGGCGCCCTTCTTGGCGCCCTGCTTGGCGCCCTCCTTGGCGCCCTCCTTGGCGCCCTTCTTGGCGCCCTCCTTGGCGCCCTATTCGTGGCGCCCTCCTTGGCGCCCTTCTTGGCGCCCATCTTGGCGCGCTCCTTGGCGCCCTCTTCGGCGCCCTTCTTGGCGCCCTCCTTGGCGCCCTCCTTGGCGCGCTCCTTGGCGCCCTCCTTGGCGCCCCCCTTGGCGCCCTTCTTGGCGCCCTTCTTGGCGCCCTCCTTGGCGCCCTCTTCGGCGCCCTCCTTGGCGCCCTCCTTGGCGCCCTCCTTGGCGCCCTCCTTGGCGCGCTCCTTGGCGCGCTCCTTGGCGCCCTCCTTGACGCTGTCACAAACCACGGCCTATCGTGTACCTCAGCCGGGTTGTGACACTTGCTGTAGCAGTCTCTGTGACGAACATATGACACGCGCTGTACGGTACGCGTGAGGAGTTATGACAGTGAAGAGATACGGAAAGTTAAGCGGGTGTTACACTTGTTAAGAGATAGTGAGAATAAGTAGGGCGGCGTGCGAGAGTGAGGCAGACGCTCATTTTTGTTTTGCCTTCGTAACAGTGATTCCGAAAATAGCCAGGACTCGCTTAAGACCGCGAAAACAGCAGTGTTGTGAGATAATTTGTAAGATACAGTATTCTTCTACTTGTAAAGATATACATTTGTGGACTTGCTCTTGTGCGATAGCGTCAGAACTGTAATTAACAGTCTTTTTCAAAACAAAAATGTGCCATATTACAGACATGTCGTCTGTAATGCTGAGAGTTCAACAGCAGTCCTGAAAAACGAGACCTCTGAATGGTGATGCCAGAAACGGATTTATCCGTACTGGTAAGCCTTGGAAGAGGTTGAGGGAAGCAGGCTGTTGCGGCACTCGAAGTTCACCAGTCTTGCAAAGTACAGCGACAGCGATCAGAGCGGAACCGGTTGCCAATTTTGCACCATGACTGCAGCGTTGAGAATTATGTGCTGGGCTATTTCGGGGAGTGACATCCTGCTGGAGCAAAGCACCAGACGGTAAAGCCAGGGACGGATTTATCCGTACTGGTACGCCTGAAGGCGTAGAGCGAAACAGGACTGTCAGTGGACACTATCACGACAGCATTCTTTGTAGCCACTTGACCCATGCTGGCGTTCTGCTGATTTACTGCGTGGACCAGAGACACTGAGGGCTGAGGCAACCTTGCTGGACATCTAGAAGAGCCAGTATAAGGCAGGGTCAGGTCACAGACGAAACCTTGCTCACCAGTCATGGACGAGATTATCCTGGCAGTGATTGCTACTTAGAGCAAAGCACTGAAAGGTGAGGCCAGGGACGGATTCATCCGTACTGGTAAGCTGGGAAGTGTGGAGTGAAAAGAGCCTTCACACCAGTATCTCTTCTCCACCGGGAAGATAGCAACGGAATCCAAGACTGACCGTCAGGAGCAACAAAGGGCAGAGAGGCGTGCCCAGAGAGCGATACGGGTGAGCCAGCACTTCACAGAGCTGGAAGGAGAGGAAGGGGCTGCCAGTGGCCAGCCTGAGGCCCAAGCACCAGTACAGCCTGAGGCCCAAGCACCAGTACAGCCTGAGGCCCAGGCTCAAGAGCCGTTGGTAATCTTTGAGGAAGACATGGAGTACACTGACTCCGCGCGCATCAACCTTGGTACGCTGCCCATTTACACGGGCACCAAGGAAGAAGATCGTCCCAAGTTCCTGAGGGAGTTCGCCGACATGTGCGAGAATTTCGTACGGCAGCACAACGCCAACGTCAGAAGGAGGCTCAGGTCCGGGGCTGGCACGCTCACCGATGCACAGATGAAGACCCTGAGAGAGACTCCCCCTGACTTTGAGTATCTGTGGGATATCATCCCTGCGTGTCTGGCTGGCGAGAATTTGCAAGCTCTCAGCTGGTGGCGTGAGAACTATGAAAAAGGGGGGGTAGTGGCCTCCAACATGGACCGAGTCCTCAAGGACACTAGTGAGCATGGCCCACTCGAGGGTACCATTCCGTGTGCTAGGCCCCCTTTTAATGAGATGAACACTGGCACCACGTGGGTGATAGCGAGGCCAGTGACGAACCAAGACGCCCAAGGGGAGGTTTCCAACGACTATCTGACTGATGGAACCTCGCTGAAAGGCTTGACGGGACGTGATGGCACCCGTGATACCCAGTACTTCTACGCGCTCAGGGGTTTCATCGCTGCCCTTGACAAGAAGTTCATGATGAAAGGGACACAAGAGAAAGTGGATCTGTTGACACAGAAGCCACAGGAGGTGGGGCAGGATGGGCTGACCTACATGAAGATGTGCCAACGCAGGGAAATGCAGCTCAACACTGGGAAGGTGTTGAGCGACGAAGAGCTGCGTACCTTCATCGAGGACTGCGTGGAAAACCTGCGCATCAAGGTCTTCCAGACGCGGGTGAAGGAGCAACTGAGGGCACAGTTCCCGCCACCCAATCGGGTGACCTGGAAGGACCTGGAGTCCATCATCGAGGTTCAAGACAAGCTCAAGGGCGATGCAGAGTCTTGGATCCTCACCTTCCTTCAGGAGATCACCAGGCGGTGTGGCTGCCAGTACTCCACCTGGGAGGCGCGTCAGCATGGCCTTGACCTCAAGGCGATAAAGAACTCGATCAAGAAGATTGAGTCCGCTGGGGAAGGGCAGTCAGGTGAACTGGAGAGCAGCAAGAAGGCAGAGACACCACCTTCTAAGAAGATGAAGAAGGAGGTGAATGTTGCCGAAAGAGCTAAGAAGACCTCCTACAACAAGACGCCGCCGCCAGCAGAGGGCGTTCGTACGAACGACAAGCCCAAGTGCTTACGCTGCTTTGGAGGGGGCTGGCATGAGTCCGATCCCGAGCAGTGCAGGAGCGGCTACAAACACGTCAAGATGCCTGCTGGGTTCCATGAGAGCAGACTTGGTTCCAGCAAGTGGTGGGACGCGGAGAATGCCGCCCTGCGCATGTACAATTTGAAGAACCGCTTCAAGAACTCTGACTGGGGCATCCTGGTGACGGACTGGCAGCAGCTGTCAAACGACGAGAAAGACAAGTACAGAGCCAAACAGGCACCGGAGGACAAGCAGAAGGGCGCCACTGGCAACCCTGAGGCGTTGAAGGCAGAGTAGGTACCAGGGCATGGTGGCTGCTAGGAAGACGGCCAGTCGTGCGGGCAGTGTGAAGTCGCAGGTGCTGTCCGAGGATGAGGGCTCCGACGAGGAGCCAGTCGCAGCGCGCGTCGCGGAGAGGGAGACGCACATCATCGATGCACGCGCGCACCACCATGGCAGCGCAGGGGTAGGAGCGTCGTCTGGCCCTCCAACTGAGTTACTCTCAGCTATGGCCGAGGAGATGGGCGAAGAGGAGCTCTCGAGCGCCCTCAACACCTTGGGTTTGGGGGCACTCCCCGAGACGCTGTGCAAGAGTGCGGAGTCTGGGCTCACGGCGGCTCCAGCAGTAGCCCTGGGAAGTACCCAACGCATGAGGGGCTTCCCAGTAAAGACACCCGAGGAGTACGAGGCAGACGCACAGGTGCCCATGGCGCCTGCGGCGGACGAGATGCAGAGGAAGGTGCAGCTCATGGCCTCCGTGATCAAGAGTCTGGGAGCAGCTTTCCGTAAGCTAGCTGCTGGACTCGTGGCAGAGGGTCGCATAACAGCTCCAAGGGGTGTGGAGACCTTGGTGGAACTGGCTGAGAGCAACCAGCTCCCCGTGCCGACAGCCTCAGCAGCAGACTGCCAGGACATCAGCGACGAGGGTGACGACTGCCCGGGCATGGAGTCGGGCGACGACAGCGACGATGATGACGATTGCCCGGGCATGGAGTCGGGCGACGACAGTGACGAAGAAGAGGTTCCTCTGGACGAGATGCCGGAGGACACGGTGGAGCAGCCCAGGAAGGGGAGGACTGCGGTGCATGTAACTGCTGCAGCGGCCACCGTCCAGGAGAGCTACGGGGTGAGAGACTTCAGCGAGAGGGGCGAGCTGCACGCAGGGACCATGGAGGCCAAGGCATACGAGCTATTGAAGAAGAGGATGCTCAGTGGCCTTACAGAGGAGCAGCTCACTGCCATGGCACAGGTCCAGCCTGTATGCAAGCTCCTGAACGAGTCTTTGGCACAAGGGATGGCTCTGATGGCCTCTGGGGGGCTGCTCATGTTGTACAAAGCGCTTCTTCTGGACACTGGAGCCAACTGCAACATTATCCCCATCAGGACAGCCAACAGGTTGGGCTTGACCATCTTTGATGCGGAGACAGGGGCCAGGGTGGCTAGATGTGATGGCAGCCCTGCAGAATTCACCAAGTACTGCTACGTGGATGTGGTCCTCGCCGCGGGCACGCCGTACATGACTCTGCATCGGCTCCATGCCTTCGTCACTTACACCAACGACACTACGTGGGATTTCTTGGTGGGCACGGGACCCCTGAAGAACGCACTCAAGCTGACCATCGACCTCTACCGAGGCATCGCCACTTCTGAGGCCGCGGTGTCACTGGGCATGAGGGAGAAGGTCACGCTGCCGTTGATCGAGTTGACGCCACCCGTTGATGCAAGGAGCAAGCGGAACGAAGACCCGAGAGTGTGCCTGGCGACTGAGATCTTCGACGTCGATGCTACGGCAGCGCGCACTCTCGCCCCCGCTTTTGAGGGCTGCGCTCTACCACCACGTGAAGCGGTGTCTCTGGACACAAGGGGAGAGGACCGTCTGGCCCTCGCAGGGGAAAGGTGTGCGCCGGCACCCTGTGCATTCTCGCGAAACCACCCCGAGCTAATGGACAGCCTGGCGTCATGGCTAGAGGAGATGAGACTGAGAAGGTTCAACTCGGAGGAGAGGGAGAGGCTCGAGGCGCGCTGCCAGTCCATGGTGGAGGCGGGCTTCTTGAAACCCAGCTCAATCAATGATGCAAGTCGAGCTCACTGGGCGGGTCAGCTTACACGCCGAGAGCGCAACGTACGAACCTCCGGTGCCTGGTACGTCCTTAACAGACCAGATGTTGGGCATGCTACAAGCATCATCACGCAGCCAACGGGAAGCCAATGTGGCGACCAGAAGTGAGTGGTCCAGTGCTGAAGAGCCAGATGGGAGGGGGTCCGTCATGCCAGCCAGCCTGGCCACGACGCAGTCGGACCCTCGCTATCCAGACCTCACGCCGGAGCAAGAGGCCGAGAGCGAAGCTGACTTCAAGCTGGCCAGCGTGCAGCCATGGGTGGGCATGGCAGTGAACCCGTGGGATTACCAAGACAAGGAGAGCAGCTGGTCTCAGCAGCGCTTGTACATCGACCGCACGGGCTATGCTCGTCTGTGCACACTCTGCGAAGAGGGCGATGGAAGTGGTGTGGACGCAGGATTTGTGCAGGTCAAGTTCTCGCGTTGTGGAGAATTCAAGACCATCTTGGAAACGGAGTTACTGTGGCCCGACTTTACGTTGGTGGATCAGAAGGTTGACAAGGAGACGAAGATACCCTCAGAGACCTGGACCACAAGGGCGAGCGGCAGGAAGGACAACGACCAGGTCCCACTCCCTGACTGTGGTGCCCATCGGGAGGCTGGAAGGTACACGATGGCGAGTGTTCAGGAGACCCTCAACACCCATCAGATTTACCCAGGGGTCGTAACGGGCAAGCTCATGTGGGACAAGGTGGCGCGTCAGTTCTGCGTGCTCAGCGAGCACACTCGCGCCCAGTGGGATCTCATGGAGCGCATGGTACGTCACACCATGGAAGGTGCCGCCAACATGACCCCCATGGGTAAGATGACTGGCGAGTTCCAGCTGCCTTTTTACTATGAGAAGGACCAGCGTTGGCAATACCAGCATCTGAAGTACGTGCAGCGAGTGGACATCGCTGACCTTCGGGCTCGTCTTAAGGTGAGGTATGATAAGGAGGTGGCTGGTGTGAAGGACCTGAATGTGAAGGTGGTCCCGCAGCTCACGCTGTCAGACGCAGCGGACAAGGTGGGGAAGTTCTACCCAGTGACAGATGGGGAAGGGGGCAGTGGCGAGGTGTTCAGCACGAACTCCGCCGCCGTGGAGTACCTACACCTGGGGGACAACGCTAGAGTGATGCTTGGTGCATGCAAGACAGAGGAGCAAGCGCATGACGCGCTGGACGCTTATGGGGCCAGAAGGAACCCTCCAGTACGCACGTCCAAGACTCTCAGGACGCTGAAGACGGTCAAAGGGGATGAGGCAGGACCATCTGGCTCCGCACCGCCACCATCCTCAGCTACGCTTCGTCTGAGGCATCAAACCTGGCCCAATGGCGTCTTTGACCCTGCCATGTTAGAGTATCACACTTCAGTGTTCCAGGGCACCTACGAGCCAGAGTCGCCCACTCGCAGCGAGAACACAGCTGGGGAAGCCGACTGGCTGGATCTGGGAGGGATCTCAGAGTTCACGGCGCTGCATGGACAGACGGTCTTCCTCATCCAGTACCGTTGTTTCATGGGCGAAATCGAGTTCCAACTTGGGAAGCCCTTCGCGCAGCGAGGGAAAGGAGTGCACACGCAGCGACTCAGCAGCAAGACCCTGCACCAGTACTCCTCCTCCGCAGGAGTGGGACAACGGGGAGAGTTTCTGCCTCTGGGTGGGCAGTCGAAAGGCTGCACGGGAGGACTCCTCGGCACCTTACAGAAACACATGGAGCATCTTGTTGATCGTACTCAACTCTTGGAGGTAGCCAGAAGCCATTTGAGCGATGGCCCGCAGCAGGGCACCCTACGGGCGGGTGTTCAAGACCCGTGCCAACGCCCAGTCCAAGGCCGTCTACTACCTCTTCGAGGACAATCGCTACTACCGTGAGCGAGGACCCAGTGAGATGGCGTTCACCTTGGAGTACCTCTCCTCAGGGACGCGCAAGTTCGACTGCTGTAGCTGGGAGACCTGGAAAAAGGTGGCAGTGATGCATCGAGAACCATTGTCTGCGTTCACATCCTCGGTGGGCCCTGCGTTGCTGGCTGAGGCACGTCGGGCAGAGGTGCAGGTGCGCCTTCGCAACGACTTCATGAGGTGCTTGGACCCAATCGAGGGAGAGGATGCAGGAAGTGAGAAGGAAGATGGCAGCATCTCGGGATACTCGTCCGACCTCGCGGCTGCTGCGGGTGTGAGCACTCACACGTGCCGCACCAGAACACCATCGCCGCAAACAGAGGATGAGGACAGCGTGGAGGTCATCAGTGAAAGATTTGTTGGATTGTCTGCCAGTTTGGCTCGAGGGCAAGCCGAGGTCGCAGCAAACAACATCACCATGGCGGCTCTCTCGGAGTCGATACGGGCACGTCAGGAGATCATCAGAGAATATGAAGAACGACCTCGTGCTGCCCGCGCGACTGCGAGGATGAGTACGCTTGGGTCAGACTGCCATGGGCTTGATGGTCGTGATGGCGCGCGAGCTACGCCCACGCAGGCACTCTGCTCTGGCCGAGCTCTCGGCGAGACGCAGACCAGGGGCTTGGAGTGCAACATGGCACAGAGGCCTGAGCACCGGTCAATCCACGACATTCTGAGATCCCCGGCACATTCAGTCTGCACGCAGCAGACTGAAGCCATGCCTCCAGCGGCACAGGAGCAGGACTCCATTTCGTACGTGCCATCAACCCCGAGCTCTACAGCGCCCAGCAGCCCGGAGCGTTCCAGTGGCCGCGTTGCGCGTGTCGACGCTCGACTTTCTGGTCATCCTGCGGCGCGCCCGCAGAGTCCAACTGCGAGTGCCGTGCAGCAGCGTTCGCCACGAGCTGGCCAGCGCAGGAGGAGATCTCCGAGCCCCAGGGAAGGAGCTCATCGTCAGGACGCAGCTCGCGGTCGACATGCCGGCAACGGCGCGTCGCGTTCTCCCCAGGGACGCCAAAGTTATGATGAACGCTGGGAGGAGAGGAGAAGGGAGAGCGCACTGGGGCCTTTTCAAGGGGGCACCGGGCCGGCTGCAGCCCGGCGCGCCCGTCACTGAGAAGCAGCCCCGGCGCACAGCCGGGCACGCAGCCCGCCGATGATAGGCGGGCGAAGCGCACTCAGGTGTGCTTCCTGCTCGTGGGGGTGTTAGTGCGCTTGCATTGGCCGCAGCTGCCTCATTTTGCAGTAATGGCAGTATGGATGGCCATGGAGGTATCCAGATTTCTTGGTGAGGTCGTCGCCTGCTGGGCATTCCATACTGGGGTGCCCCGCAGAGCCATGGCACGCGCATTGTGGGCCATACACACAGCACCACTCGAACCATGGGCACATCAGCAGGCGCCTCTGCGAATGCTGTTGGAGCTGGCTAGGCACCTACTGCTGTTGACCAAGGGGGCCCTTGAGGTAGCTGGGCTCCACCATGCCCGGCGTGGGCTGTGGTACGTGCCATTGCTACGGTTCTGCCTCGCCATGCTCGCCATGCACTTCACGCACATGGTCGGCACTCTGGGGTGCGTCTTGGCAGTTGGCGCCCACGTTATCCACCATGGGTTGCCTGGCTCCTGCTTGATTTACGATGGTGGCGCGTTCGCCGCGCTGGAGACTCAGATAGGACGTGCGCTGGCGGTCGCCCAGCGAGTCTTGGCCGCAGGGCCGGCTACGCTAGCCGCTGTTCCTCGGCGCATGCAGAAGCCGCGCTTTGCCGCCCGACTGCAGCGCCTGCAGTTCACAGCCGCTTGCTACCAGGTGGCGCACTGTATCTATGTGGCATCAGTCTTGGCGCTGGTGGTCTACGTGTCTGCGGGAGGAGGCCTGGGCCGTATGCAAGGGGGGTGGAGGATGTTGACTTGCATACTGACCCTTCACCCTCCAGTTAAACCAGTGGGGACCAGCAGAATTTTAAAACTTTTGCTGCTACTAGCGGTGGCTGCTTGGGTGGCCGCTGTGGCCCCTGGGGAGTTTCGGGGCGTGCTGACGATGGGATCATGCTCGGGCTCGCCGACCAGATCTAGCAGGACCGCCTGGGAAGACCAGAGGTCTTCGCGCCAATGGGACACCGGATGGGAAGCTATGGTGGCAGAGCGAGACGAGGTGCTTCCGCACACGGTGCTGGACACGTTACAGCCAGGGGGCACGACTAGGGTCACCAAGGACGAGGCCGCGTGGCTGGACACCGAGCTCAATGCCACCTTCGGAGGACATCCCGAGTTCACCGAGGAGAACTGGGAGGAGATGCGCAACGTAGTAAGGAGGTGCAGCTACTGCTTCGCCAACAAGCCGCAGGACATCAAAGGCTACCATGGAGGCGCGGCACATGCGACCTTCGCCATCCTTTTCAAGGACGAGACTAAGGTAGCTTATCAACGACCGAGGAAATACAGCCCGGGAGAGCAGGAGATCATCGACCTGCACTGCAAGGAACTGCTGGAATATGGCTTCATCGAGCCGGCTTCGCAGCACTGTAGACACGCCAGCAACGTGGTGGTCGCGGGGAAGAAGGATCACGACACTGGACAGTGGACCTCGACGAGGTTCTGCGTCGACCTCCGGAACACGAACCGGTTGTCGCTGAAGGATAACACGTTACCACATCGTCCAGAAGAGCTCTACCAGCGCGTGGCCAAGGCCAAGTTCAAGACTACCCTGGACGCGACCAAGGCGTTCCACCAGATTCCCATGACCACTGAGGAGGACAGGGACAAGACAGCGTTCTGGTGGGGCAACCAGCTTTATCGCTACACATCCATGCCGTTTGGAGCAGCGGGAGCGACCGCAGCCTTCATCAGGATCATGGACTACGAGCTACGCCACCTGCAACACTGCACGGTGGCGTACGTCGATGACGTGTGCATATACTCAGACACCGCTGAGCAGCACATCAAGGATGTGGAAGCCGTGCTTCGCACTTTGGGGGATGCGGGGATACGTCTGCATTCGGGCAAGTCGACCTTCGGGTCAGCCACGGTGGACTTCTTGGGCTACCGCATCGGCTATAACACCATTGGCGCGCAGGACATCAAGTGCAAGGCCATCCAAGAGCTGCCCAAGCCCGAGGATAAAACTGGAGTACGCTCCATCCTTGGACTCATGAACTATTACAAAGGTCTGGTGGGGGAACCCATGGGACCCAACTACTCAGAGATGGCACGACCATTGAACGACTTGCTCAGAAAGGAAGTGTTGGATGTCAAGGAAGCTTGGGGGAAGGATCAGGACCAGGCATTGCAGGCATTGAAGGACGCCCTATGTTCGGGGAGATGTTTGAAGCCCATTGATTACAGCAAGCCCATCTTCCTCTACACGGACTGGAGCAACCATGGCATTGGCGCAGTGCTGGGTCAGAAGGACGAGGATGGCGTAGAGCACATCTGTGTGGTCATCAGCCGCTCGCTGTCGAAGACCGAGAGACAGTACGCGAGCTTCCAGGGTGAGATGCTGGCAGTGGTGTGGGCAATCCGCACATTACGACAGTACCTGCACGGGATCCACTTCACGCTGATTACCGACCATTCGCCGCTCACAACACTCATGGAGAAGGGGGACCTACAGGGTCAACACCTACGCTGGGCCATCAGCCTCCAGGAGTTTGAGTTCACGGTCCAGTACCGACCAGGTCCGAAGAATGAGAACGCGGATGTGCCATCCAGGTACCCACTGCCCAGCACCGCAGACGAGACTGGTGCCCGTTTGGACCGTGAAGGGGACCGAGCCAGGGAAGCGGGGCGTGCCGAGAGGCTAACGCGCTGCTTCACAGACATCATTTGCTTGGAAGTGACCAGGGAGCCACCACTTGGTCCTGAAGTAAGCCCAGAAGCCCAGGTGGCCAACTACTGTGAGAACATGGTCAGGGAGCAGCTGGGAACCAGCGCAGTCCATCGACTGTTTGACTTGCACTACCAAGAAGAGCTGGAGTGTAACAAGGGGGTCATGTTTGACACTGACCACCCGGAAGTGGCCAGGTGCTCGGGCAGGTTGACTCGAGTCGCCTGGGATGCCCTCAGCCAGGTCCGGCCAATCAGGGGTATGCATTCTGGAGGCTCACCGGCGATATACGGCGACGAGACCATGGAGGGTGGCAAGCTCAAAGTGCCGAAGAAGATCGACACGAGAGTGATTGACAAGAGCTTCTTCCGGGAAGCCAGGGAAGAGGGCGTGGTCTGCTACGAGCCGTGTGGGGGCCTGTGTGCTGGACTAGAGATGCTCTTGCGCTGCGGAGTTAAGGTCAACAAGTACCTCTACCAGGACATCTCGAAGTCCAGCCAGACGGTAGCCAGGGCCAGGTGCATGGCGCTCAGTCGCCGTCATCCTGACTTGTTTCGTGCCGAGGCAGCCCACTTGGAGCAACTGCCCAGCAACATTGAAGACACCAGCCTCATTGACCTTGTACATGCAGGGGCATTGAGTGGAGAACAGTGGGTCATGGTGTGTGGATATCCATGCCAGGACCTGTCACCAGCTGGCAAGCTGGCTGGTCTGGAGGGCAGGCACAGCAGACTGTTCTACCAGGCAGTGCGAGTCCTCTCCACGCTGCAACAGCTGCAGCCTCAGCGACCGCCAGCATATGTGCTAGAGAACGTTTCTCCGTTGTCACACAGGGAGAACTCGAAGATCAGGAAGGAGGTGTTTCCCATCATCAACAGCGTGGTGGGCCAGCCGGTGTCCTTCGACGCGGCGCGCGCGGGATCATACGCGCATCGCCTACGAGCATATTGAAGCAATCTGTTTCAAAATCAGCAGTTCAATCTGGTGATGGAGCGGGTGGACAGACCACCAGACAGATACGTGCGCGATATTTTGCAGCGAGGCTGGAAGCCGCGCAGGGTTGTCACAGGAGACAGGAAGCCTCACTACACCGCCAACGTTGTGGGGGAGCCTATGAGAGTATTGCCAACCATCTTGGCGACACAAAGCTCTCGTGCTTTTCGCGCGCCTCGCGCAGGCACAGTGGTAAGGAAAGGAGATGATGGTGAAGTGGGGGAGACCAGAGAGGTTAACCTGGACGAGAAGGCAGTTGCCATGGGGTACAGCGCGGGTGAGCTGCGCGCGGCGCATGGCATGAAGGACGAAGAATTGGCAGGAGTGCTTGGCCTTGCTATGGATCGAAGAGCAATGGAGCTATTGTATGCGATTGCCGAGGGCAGCACGACCAAACTGCCGAAGAGTGAGGAGAGTGAGGAGGAGGAGCATGGCACGCTAGCTGCCATCCCTATCGCGAAATCCACCAAGGTGGCTGTTACCTCCGAGGACACAGCTGAGCCGGTGCGTGCACAACTAGCAGAGTGGATCACCGGTTCCAGCGGCTACACCCAGCAAGTCGCGCGACGTCTCAGCCATCAGGACTGGGAAGAACGACTGCAACGCATGTGCAGCCAGGGGCAGAAAGGTACACAGGGGTTAGGCACCGCCGACGCCGTTCCACGTCGCAGACAGTGGAAGATGGCCTCCATGAAGCTCGCGGGCTATGAGGCACGTCACCGGCAGGCCTTTTTAAGACCTGGAGGCAAGCCAGCAGAGACGAGCTCAGCCCCAGAATGGGCACCAGTGGCAAAGGAGAAAGAGATGAGGCTGCCTAAGCTGCCTGACACTACGAGAATGGTTGCCATGCTAGCCAGCGTAACCAACCAGGAGTCACTCCGAGAAAGATACCCCGACATACACGAGGACGAGCTATGCCTCGCGTGGGTCAAGACCGGAGGAAGAGTGGAGGTGCCCAAGGAGGAGTACCACAGGGTGAGGAAGAGAGCAGCGCGTCACCGTTGGGACGAGCTCATGGGCGAGTTATACATGGTCACCGTCAGTGGTAAGGAGCTGCTGGTGCCCAAGCCCTGTGACAGGATTCAGCTGGTGCGTGAGCACCATGAGAGAACCGGCCATTGGGGCATCAGGCGGACACTGAACCTGTTGTGGCAACGCCATTACTGGGCAGGCATGAAACAGGATGTGCGAGCAGTGGTCACTCAGTGCCAGACTTGCCAGAGGGTGAAGACGCACTATGCACGGGAGGAGGCGAGTCTCACGCCGCTGGAAATCAAGTCCTTCATGTACCGCTGGTCCCTGGATTTAGCTTGGCCTACGAAACGCATCACGAAGGTTGGGAACCAACGCGTCTTGGTCATGATTGAGCACTATACGCGATTCGTCGTGTGTGTTCCAATCCCCGATAAGGAGGCCGCCACCATCGCCAGCGCATTTCGCAATCATGTTCTATCCGTGTTTGGGGCGCCTGCAGAATGTCTGGTGGATGGGGGCACAGAGTTTGAAGGTGAGTTCTCTGCTCTATGCAAGCAGTGTCTCATTGACCGAAGAGTGACTTCACCGACCCTACCAAATAGGGACGGGTCCATGTGATTCACAAATCACATGGACCCCGCATGGACCTCACGTGGACCCCCGTGGACTTGGAATGGACCTCGCATGCCACAAATGGTCAGACATTTCTCCCTAGGGGTCCATATGGGGTCCACTGAAGGTCCATGTGGGGTCCATACGGTTTTCAGTCACATGGACCTCACATGGACCCTCCCTACGGGTCCATGTGGGGTCCATGTGATACCTCTTAGTGTGTACGTAGCATGTGGACCCCACATGGACCGGTGAGGGCCACATGGGTCCGATGGTCAGACATTCCTACGGGTCCATGCGACGCATGGACCCAACATGGACCCCGCATGGACCAGTAGGTACAATCACATGGACTTCACGGGGACCACGCAGTTATCATCACATGGACCCCACATGGACCGGTGAGGGCCACATGGGTCCGATGGTCAGACATTCCTACGGGTCCATGCGACGCATGGACCTCGCATGGACCCGTAGGGAATGCATCACATGGACCCAGCATGGACCCCGCCCGTTTGGGCGCTCGCTCGATGGGTCCATATGATTACTCAGCAGGTCCATGTGATTATTAAGCGGGTCCATATGATTGTCTTGCGGGTCCATGTGATTATTTAGCGGGTCCATGTGGGCATTAAGCGGGTCCGCGTGATTCTTCAGCGGGTCCATGTGGGCATTAAGCAGGTCCGTGTGATTATTTAGCGGGTGCGTGTGATTATTAAGCGGGTCCAAGTGAGTACTCCGTTGGTCCATGTGATTATCAAGCGGGTCCATATGATTGTCTTGCGGGTCCATTTGATTATTTAGCGGATCCATTTCATTATTTAGCGGGTCCATGTGGGTATTAAGTGGGTCCGCGTGATTCTTTAGCGGGTCCATGTGACTATTAAACGGGTCCACATGATTATTATTCCATGGGTCCATGTGACTATTCCACGGGTCCATTTGATAATCATGCAGGTCCACGCACGTGATTATTTAGCAGGTCTATGTACTCTCTTGTGAGTCCGAAAATGCTGCCGTTCGTGCTATCGCTGGGCATGAGATTCTCGCATGGCGGAGGAAGGCAAAGCATTGTTACAAAGATTGTGCATGCTAACAAAGCAAGCAAGGGCAGATCATCTTTCAACGACAGAACTGTTAAACATACATGAACGTATTACATTCACGTATTATTTTCAGCCTATCCACCCTATCGTTATAAAATTCACCACAAACCAGGTTGGCACGAAACCTTAACATCGACGAAAGCATACATAAAATACTTGATGAACACATAATACTTAAAGGTTAAATATAACTAGTTACTCGCACAAAACTCCTAACATCCTACAAACTATTTTCCTATACCGTGAACGCGGAGATGCAACCGGCCAGTAAAGCAGACCTGCAGTCGGACAACGAGACACGGAAATTAGTAAACGCATAATAAGAAAGAGACCGAATGCAACACAACCGCGAATAATAAAGAAATGGAAACCAAACAGCGAACAAGACAACCGACGATTTGAGTGTCGCGCACCAAACATCCGACTGTGCTGATGTTCGTGAGGGAGCTCAACTGGATACATCGTTCAACAGATTTCTGCGGGCACAAGGACAATCCGGTCAGAATATTTCCAATAAAACAAAATACGTATCGTCCGGTGGGGTGGGTTGGAATCAAACCAACGAACTTGCTCCAGTCCGAAGAACTGGGGAGACGCATGTCTCTTCCACCCCCAATGGCACAAACAAGTAGAGAAAGATTGCGCAAAAAATACGCGTCAGCAAACCATAATAAAATTCAACAAGAAGGTCTACGTATGCATGAATATCACAGTATACAGAAAGCACACAGAGCAAGACTGCACGAGGGCTCTCTGACGTGAGACCGCCGACAAAACTGAGTGGAGGACTTTTGAGCTCCATCCTCCAAATGCTGAAAAGTCAATACAGTACTGTACCGAGGTTGACGTTGAGCTTGACACACGCCTATCGCCTTCACCGTGTCCCTGCGCTGTCGATGTCGATGTCGATGTCGATGTCGATGTCGTGTGATGACGATGACGATGACGATGACGATGAAAGGCTACTGTGTCACGTTTACCCCCCCCGACCCCCGCCCCTCTTTCGCCAACTGATTTCCGTTCTTCGATTTTTTCCCTTTAGTTCGATTTGAAAAAATCGCACGCACAAAAATGCCGATATCTCACGGGAAAAAAACATTTTTGCTTTTTTGTTTGGCAGGATATATTGCAATCAACCTCCCCCTTTTAGTGCCCAAATTTTGTTTTTTTCGATTTTTGGGTCGATTTTCGCTATCTCTCAACGAGGAATTCTTTACACCGCTGCTTGCCTCGCCGACGTTCTTTAGATAGGTCCACGTGAGGTCCATGTGACTCGAATCCCCAAAAATGTGAAACTGTGCGTCGGTCCCATAGGCTTCATTACGGGTCCATGCCGTCGGTCCATGTGTGGTCCGACGCAAGTCCATGCGAGGTCCATGCATGGTCAGACATTTTTGCACCACATGGACCCTGTTTCGTTCCATAGACCCGGCGTTTTTTTGTAAAATCTCGGGGACCCGCTAATTCTCATGGGGGCAGCGTGAGAGCGAGCCTTTAACACTGGTCGGTCCAAGTGAGGTCCATGTGTAACGCGTAACCCCAAAATGCACTTTTTTAAGCAAAAAAGGCAAAAACACCTGTGCGTCGGTCCCATAGGCTTCATTACGGGTCCATGCCGTCGGTCCCACAGTGGTTCAACGGGTTATTTGGCAAGTCCATGCGAGGTCCATGCATGGTCAGACATTTTTGGACCACATGGACCCGGACCCACGCCCTAGACCCGGCGTTTTTTTACTTTACCCCATAGGGGCGGGCTGTGTTCCACCTATGGGACCATAGGGTTTATTAGGGTTGCGGCGTCTTGCTGCGGTGGATTCCGAACGGGTCCGTGTGGGGTCCGTGTGGGGTCCAAGGCATGGTACCGACGGGTCCATGTGGGGTCCCAGGCATGGTACCGACGGGTCCGTATGGAGTCCAAGGCATGGTACCGACGGGTCCGTATGGAGTCCAAGGCATGGTACCGACGGGTCCGTATGGGGTCCAAGGCATGGTTCCTACGGGTCCGGGGTCCGGGACCGGTTATGGACTGAGTGATTCCTATCGGTCCGAGACCCCGCCCCCGTATAGTACTGCTCGCTTTAAACACTTACTCACCCCAGCGTGTACGACCTTTTGCAGGCGTTCTACCTGCGACATGCTGGATAAAATGGTTTGGCACTTGTCTATGTGACGATAGATGGCGACTCCACAGGGCATACAAGGAAGCCGCCCTGGACGCTACGTTTCAGAGTATGGCATTTGTCCGTGTAATCAATGCCACCACCGAGGGCTTACGACACGTCAACTTGGCCGCCGTCAAATTCTCCGACATGTCAAACAATATGGTGTATTCATTCCGCAACAGGAGTTCGAAGAAGAGAATGAGCGATCATCTCCCCGAGATGATGAGATGGGCGGTGCGGATCGTGACCATACCCCTCGGGAAGCCGAGGTGATATCCAACTTTGAAGCGTTGGCGAAACACATCGAGGACTTGGGGTTTGGGAAACAACTACGTGATGATGATGGCGAATCGTCATCCGGAGACGACAGCGGCGACGGGGAAGGCGGTGGCGAGGAGGATGAAGATGCCGAAGAGCTTACCGACGACTCTGCGGATGATTCCGATGGCGAAGGCGATGTGGTGAGGGCGGTGTTCAGGATGTGGTACCCATTGGGAACATGTGGGGGAACTATCGGTACGGGACGTGGTACCGGTCTAGGACCAGTACATACCGCCTCGTACGGTTACAGTAGTGAGTGTTGCTTGCAAGTTAAGGTACCCACATGGGACCGATATGGGACCTGTGTGAACGGCCCGGTCCCATGTATGGTACCGGATGGGGACCCATATTGCCCCATGACTTTACACATGCATCCTTCTAGTAAAATCTGAAACCAAGCATTCCAAAAACTGAAATCTAAATGCTCTAACGTAGAGCAAAAATAGTCCAAAACTGAAATATGGAAATCTAACGTAGACCAAATTGACCGAGGTAGAAAATCTGAAACCAAGCATTCCAAAAACTGAAATCTAAATGCTCTAACGTAGAGCCAAAATAGCCCAAAACTGAAATATGGAAATCTAACGTAGAGCAAATTGACCGATGTAGAAAATCTGAAACCAAGCATTTCAAAACCGAAATCTAAATGCTCTAACGTAGAGCGAAAATAGCCCGAAACTGAAATATGGAAATCTAACGTAGAGCAAATTGACCGAGGTAGAAAATCTGAAACCAAGCATTCCAAAAACTGAAATCTGGAAATCTACCGTAGAGCAAAAATAGCCCAAAACTGAAATACGGAAATCTAACGTAGACCAAATTGCCCGATGTAGAAAATCTGAAACCAAGCATTCCAAAAACTGAAAGCTGGAAATCTAACGTAGAGCAAAAATAGCCCAAAACTGAAATATGGAAATCTAACGTAGAGCAAATTGACCGAGGTAGTAAATCTGAAATCAAGCATTTCAAAAACTGAAATATAAATGCTCTAACGTAGAGCAAAAATAGCCCGAAACTGAAATATGGAAATCTAACGTAGAGCAAATTGACCGAGGTAGAAAATCTGAAACCAAGCATTCTAAAAACTGAAATCTGGAAATCTACCGTAGAGCAAAAATAGCCCAAAACTGAAATATGGAAATCTAACGTAGACCAAATTGCCCGATGTAGAAAATCTGGATAATTGCTTTACACAATTCATAACCGATTGGTAGCCTTGGTATGTATGTATCTATCAAGGATTTGATATATTATTGACATATGAGAAAAATATGCTTCTCGTACTTCATTCAAATCCATTTGAAATTATAACGGCTTAATAATATGTCAAAATACTGATATACTTTGAGTTGTTGTTGATATTTTTTTATGTATGCTGAAATGTTTTTATCCGGTTGACTTATTATTCATAAATTCCCATTTTCACTAGTGACACATCACCTTCCCCGTGCACCCTATCTCGGGTGCGCCACCGACCCCACGGGTCCATGCGAGGTCCACACATCACCTTCCCCGTGCACCCTATCTCGGGTGCGCCACCCCACGTGTCCATGCGAGGTCCACGCATCGCCTTCCCCGTGCAGTCCACCTCGGGTGCTCCACCCACTGGTCCATGCGGGGTCCATGCGAGGTCCACGCATCGCCTTCACCACGCAACCCATGCCGGGTGCGCCACCCCACGGGTCCATGCGAGGTCCACACATCGCCTTCTTCGCGCAGTCTATCTCGGGTGCGCCACCCTACGGGTCCATGCGAGGTCCACGCATCGCCTTCCCCGTGCAGTCCATCTTGGGTGCGCCCCCCACTGGTCCATGCGGGGTCCATGCGGGGTCCACGCATCGCCTTCACCATGCAACCCATGCCGGGTGCGCCACACCACGGGTCCATGCGAGGTCCACGCATCGCCTTCTCCGCGCAGTCTATCTCGGGTGTGCCACCCTACGGGTCCATGCGGGGCCCATGCTGGGTCCATGCGAGGTCCACGCATCGCCTTCACCACGCACCCCATCTTGGGTGCGCCACTCCCGGGTCCATGCGAGGTCCATGCGAGGTCCACGCATCGCCTCCCCCGTGCAGTCCATCTCGAGTGCTCCACCCATGGGTCCATGCGGGGTCCACGCGGGGTCCACGCGAGGTCCATATATGGTCCGTACGGTTGGGCGCCCATCGGAGGTTTGGTCCGTGCTGGTCCAACCTGGGTCCGAGCGATCATGTTTGGTCCAGGGTCGGTCCGGGGTCGGTCCAGGGTCGGCCCGGGGTCGGTCCAGGATCGGTCCATGCACCACATGCTGCCTTAAAGCATGGCCATACGGGTCCATGCGAGGTCCCCCACGCCAGCGGCGAAGAATCCGTGGTGAGATTTCGATGGACACATGGACCCCACATGGACCGACGAAACACCGCATGGACCCATGGTGAAATGTCGCATGGACCGAGAAATCAGTGGTACCAAGTGTGGGACCCACCCCGGACCGATAGGAACTTTTGGACCAATCTAGTGGTAAAAGCCCGAAGGCTTCATCGACGGGTCCATGTGATCCATTTTTCACGGGTCCATGTGGGGTCCA
>LGRX02030733.1:0-27035 GCA_001247695.2 Cymbomonas tetramitiformis | reverse complement strand
GGTTATGGACTGAGTGATTCCTATCGGTCCGGGACCCCGCCCCCGTATAGTACTGCTCGCTTTAAACACTTACTCACCCCAGCGTGTACGACCTTTTGCAGGCGTTCTACCTGCACCATGCTGGATAAAATGGTTTGGCACTTGTCTATGTGACGATAGATGGCGACTCCACAGGGCATACAAGGAAGCCGCCCTGGACGCTACATTTCAGAGTATGGCATTTGTCCGTGCAATCAATGCCACCACCGAGGGCTTACGACACGTGAACTTGACCGCCGTCAAATTCTCCGACATGTCAAACAATGTGGTGTATACATTCCGCAAGAGGAGTTCGAAGAAGAGAATGAGCGATCATCTCCCCGAGATGATGAGATGGGCGGTGCGGATCGTGACCATACCCCTCGGGAAGCCGAGGTGATATCCAACTTTGAAGCGTTGGCGAAACACATCGAGGACTTGGGGTTTGGGAAACAACTACGTGATGATGATGGCGAATCGTCATCCGGAGACGACAGCGGCGACGGGGAAGGCGGTGGCGAGGAGGATGAAGATGCCGAAGAGCTTACCGACGACTCTGCGGATGATTCCGATGGCGAAGGCGATGTGGTGAGGGCGGTGTTCAGGATGTGGTACCCATTGGGAACATGTGGGGGAACTATCGGTACGGGACGTGGTACCGGTCTAGGACCAGTACATACCGCCTCGTACGGTTACAGTAGTGAGTGCTGCTTGCAAGTTAAGGTACCCACATGGGACCGATATGGGACCTGTGTGAACGGCCCGGTCCCGTGTATGGTACCGGATGGGGACCCATATTGCCCCATGACTTTACACATGCATCTTTCTAGTAAAATCTGAAACCAAGCATTCCAAAAACTGAAATCTAAATGCTCTAACGTAGAGCAAAAATAGCCCAAAACTGAAATATGGAAATCTAACGTAGACCAAATTGACCGAGGTAGAAAATCTGAAACCAAGCATTCCAAAAACTGAAATCTAAATGCTCTAACGTAGAGCCAAAATAGCCCAAAACTGAAATATGGAAATCTAACGTAGAGCAAATTGACCGATGTAGAAAATCTGAAACCAAGCATTTCAAAACCGAAATCTAAATGCTCTAACGTAGAGCGAAAATAGCCCTAAACTGAAATATGGAAATCTAACGTAGAGCAAATTGACCGAGGTAGAAAATCTGAAACCAAGCATTCCAAAAACTGAAATCTGGAAATCTACCGTAGAGCAAAAATAGCCCAAAACTGAAATACGGAAATCTAACGTAGACCAAATTGCCCGATGTAGAAAATCTGAAACCAAGCATTCCAAAAACTGAAAGCTGGAAATCTAACGTAGAGCAAAAATAGCCCAAAACTGAAATATGGAAATCTAACGTAGAGCAAATTGACCGATGTAGTAAATCTGAAATCAAGCATTTCAAAAACTGAAATATAAATGCTCTAACGTAGAGCAAAAATAGCCCGAAACTGAAATATGGAAATCTAACGTAGAGCAAATTGACCGAGGTAGAAAATCTGAAACCAAGCATTCTAAAAACTGAAATCTGGAAATCTACCGTAGAGCAAAAATAGCCCAAAACTGAAATATGGAAATCTAACGTAGACCAAATTGCCCGATGTAGAAAATCTGGATAATTGCTTTACACAATTCATAACCGATTGGTAGCCTTGGTATGTATGTATCTATCAAGGATTTGATATATTATTGACATATGAGAAAAATATGCTTCTCGTACTTCATTCAAATCCATTTGAAATTATAACGGCTTAATAATATGTCAAAATACTGATATACTTTGAGTTGTTGTTGATATTTTTTTATGTATGCTGAAATGTTTTTATCCGGTTGACTTATTATTCATAAATTCCCATTTTCACTAGTGACACATCACCTTCCCCGTGCACCCTATCTCGGGTGCGCCACCCCACGGGTCCATGCGAGGTCCACACATCACCTTCCCCGTGCACCCTATCTCGGGTGCGCCACCCCACGTGTCCATGCGAGGTCCACGCATCGCCTTCCCCGTGCAGTCCACCTCGGGTGCTCCACCCACTGGTCCATGCGGGGTCCATGCGAGGTCCACGCATCGCCTTCACCACGCAACCCATGCCGGGTGCGCCACCCCACGGGTCCATGCGAGGTCCACACATCGCCTTCTTCGCGCAGTCTATCTCGGGTGCGCCACCCTACGGGTCCATGCGAGGTCCACGCATCGCCTTCCCCGTGCAGTCCATCTTGGGTGCGCCCCCCACTGGTCCATGCGGGGTCCATGCGGGGTCCACGCATCGCCTTCACCATGCAACCCATGCCGGGTGCGCCACACCACGGGTCCATGCGAGGTCCACGCATCGCCTTCTCCGCGCAGTCTATCTCGGGTGTGCCACCCTACGGGTCCATGCGGGGCCCATGCTGGGTCCATGCGAGGTCCACGCATCGCCTTCACCACGCACCCCATCTTGGGTGCGCCACTCCCGGGTCCATGCGAGGTCCATGCGAGGTCCACGCATCGCCTCCCCCGTGCAGTCCATCTCGAGTGCTCCACCCATGGGTCCATGCGGGGTCCACGCGGGGTCCACGCGAGGTCCATATATGGTCCGTACGGTTGGGCGCCCATCGGAGGTTTGGTCCGTGCTGGTCCAACCTGGGTCCGAGCGATCATGTTTGGTCCAGGGTCGGTCCGGGGTCGGTCCAGGGTCGGCCCGGGGTCGGTCCAGGATCGGTCCATGCACCACATGCTGCCTTAAAGCATGGCCATACGGGTCCATGCGAGGTCCCCCACGCCAGCGGCGAAGAATCCGTGGTGAGATTTCGATGGACACATGGACCCCACATGGACCGACGAAACACCGCATGGACCCATGGTGAAATGTCGCATGGACCGAGAAATCAGTGGTACCAAGTGTGGGACCCACCCCGGACCGATAGGAACTTTTGGACCAATCTAGTGGTAAAAGCCCGAAGGCTTCATCGACGGGTCCATGTGATCCATTTTTCACGGGTCCATGTGGGGTCCATGTGGTCCATACGGGTCCATATGGGGTCCATGAGGGGTCCCTATTGGTCCCGTGACCGCATGGACCCGGCCTTATTTGGTAGGGCGACGCGGCTCAGTGTAGTCGCTGGCAACCAACCTTTCATCGGCGGGGCACACGTGCTCGTTCACGTCGTACTCCTCTCGCTCGTTGAAGTTGGAGTGGTACTCCGCATCGTCCTCACTCGCCTCTGACTGCGCCTGTGCCACTGTGCTCTTGCCTCCCTTGACCGGCCCTGCTGCCTGCAAAGCTGACAACTCTGCAGCGAGCTTCTCCTTCACCTCAGCACTGGCTGCCACCTGCTGCTGCTTGGTCTCCGGCAGCTTGAGCCACTCCTCGGTGGTGATGCCCATCTTGTGGTTGTCGAACCGGTGCGCGATGGTGTACTCACGCAGCTTGGCGTTCTTGACCTCGTTCGGGTACTTCGAGTTCTTCCGGATCTTGTGAAAGTCCGGGGGCACGTTTGAGTCACGACATCCGGTGTAGCAGCGCTCCGGGGTGTGCCAAATGCGCGTGAAGCAGTACTTGCACTGCTTGTCCTTGGGGGCGTCAGGGGGTGGAACTTTGCTGTAGGTGGACTTGTCCCTCTCAGCGTTGTTCGCCTCCCTTGGTGGCTTCTTTGCATCATCGCTGGCGGGTTGGGACGGCTCCTTCTTCTTGTGGTCCTTGCGCCTGTCACCAGACCTCCTGGCAGAACCAGAGCGCCTCATGGCAGCCACCAGCTCGGGGAGGTCAAGTCCCAGCTGCCTGGCCTCGTAGCAGGAGTAGACGCAGCTTGACCTGCGCGTGAGCTCCTGCTGGAGAGTCAACGCCCAAGCTTCAGCGTCATTCTTCAGCTTGTCCTGGACCTCTACAATGATCTCCGGGTCCTTCCACGTCACCTTGTTGGGGGCGGGGTGACTGACTCTCAGCTGCTCTGACACGCGCTCCTTGTACTCCTTGATGCGCAGCCCCTTGACGCACTCCTCAATGTCCTGCCTGACGATGACGTCCTCCACCTTCTTGCCAGCGTTCAGCGCGGACTCCCTGCGGCGGCAGCTTTTCACATAGGCGAGGCCATCTTGCTCAGGGGTCTGCGACTTGGCCACCAGCAGGCCCTCCTTCTCCTTGGTGCCCTTCATCAGAAACTTGGCCTCAAGTTCTGCAACGAAAGCCCTTAGAGCCCAGAAATAGTGAGAATCTTCAGTACCATCCACGCCTGTTGTGAGGCCCTTGGTCGAGGTTCCCTCCTCTTCCCACTCTTCAGACGCTTCACCATCAGCATCACCATCTTGAAACTTTCTGCAGACTAGGTACCCATGCCTCCCCTGGCTTCATCTCATGAAAAGGGGGTAGTGCACAGCGCACCGAGCCCTGGAAAGAGTCCCTCTCAGAGATATCCTTCAAGACGTGAAACGCGTGGGAAGCCATGAGGCCATCTTTCACGTATGCAGCGCACCACCACTCGTGAGCGATCGAAGTGGCATGATCATCCCCTGCCAAAATCGAGGGCAGGAGATCCCATAATGACCTGTAGTCTGGCTGAGAGTTCTTGAGGGCCTGCTTTGCCTCTTGGCTACTATCCGGCAGTCTTTGTGACAGGACTGTAATTGCCGACAGTCCTTTCACAAGGACCGAGTTTTCAATAATTTTTTCCGATGCCTTAACGAGCTCCGACATGCTTGCCCCCCGGGCGGAAATTCCGTCAGGACTTGAAGTTTGTTGGGTTACGTCCTACAATGTCAAGTGGCATGCATGTTGACCGCCACAGTTGAGGTTTCCCATGGGGGTGCGCGTTTTTTTCTCCATGTTTTCTTGTCATTCGCCGGAATATAATTTATTTGTCATTCGTGCTACTTCAACCGATATTTTGAAGGCCGAGATGACCTCGGATCAGAATTTTGACAAGACACTGCAGAAAGAGCAGCTCGAGAACTTGACAACATACGTCGCCGAATTTTCATGGGACCTTCAAAGAATTAGGTAGCACAGCAAATAGCTTAGTCCTTGTGAAAGGACTGGGACTTTTTCATCGAAAACCGCAGAAATACAACCCCAAAGCGTCGCATTAAAATGTAACACTATAATCACTTGAGGCTTGTACCAATATATTTTAATATTGCTTTGAGCCATAAATATGATGTGGAAACACACTCTGGGACCTATTGACCACAAACGATGCCCAATATTGATTGTTGACTCTTAGTCCTTGTGAAAGGACTGTTAATTTGGATAGTAGCCACTCTGCGCTGATACCCTGGAAAGCTGCTGACCTCATGTGCCTGCGTATCCTGGACTCATGAGCCCGCTGCACTCTTCCCACCATCTCCACAAAACGCCTGATGAAAGCTGCCCTATCCTCGTTTTTGCCACCAGTGTAGCGAAGCTTCGAGTCTACTTTGTCAAGTCCATCACTGTCCCTGTCAGGATGATCCATGTCGTCTAAGCTATCGAGTGCAAAAAGAAAATTGCTGGCTGTGGGCACTGAAGCTGTTACTCCTCTTCTAAGTGCTGCGCTTGCTGCTGCTACTGCTGCTGCTGCTGCTGATACTGGTGTCGGGGGACTGGATTCTGGAGCCGACCCCTCTGTGCCCAGTGATATAGCCAGTGATTCGCCTCTGAGTGCTCCTCTCCCGAGCCAATCGCCGTGCCTCCCGTTCTGCGGACTGGACAGCGGCGGCGCTCAACTCTGCCTCACCCTCCGTGGTCAAGTGCTATGTCAATGCGCGACAAGTGGGGCGAAGGAGGTATGCATTTTCTCAACGTGAAGCTCGTTTACCAGTAGAATGTAGGCTTAATTCAGGCTGCTTTAGGCCAGTGCACTGAGTGCCCCTGGATTCACACCGTTCTGAACAAGGAGAAGGGTGAAACGCGTGGGACCAGCACAGGCCCAAGGGCGTAATAAGTATGCCTCGATATTCTAGATCAGCGGCGAATGCAGGATATCCGTGCAAAAGGGCTTGAGGCTAAGCCAGTGTGCTGAGCACCCCTGGATTCGCAAAGCCACTGCCCATCAGGAGCACAGAAGTTGTCATGAGAGCTCGTTGTTATCCAAGATACCAGAAGCAAACGTCACTACGCAGGGCTCAAGCTAAGCCAGTGTGCTGAACACCCCTGAATTCGCGAAGCCACTGCTCATCAAGAGTCCAACAGTTGTCATGAAGGCTCGTTGCTAACCAGGATGACCTGGAGTAAAGGTCGCTACGCAGAGCTAAAGCTAAGCCAGTGTGCTGAGCACCCCTGGATTCGCGAGGCCACTGCTCATCAAGAAGGTCAACGGTGTCATAAGGGCCTCACCGAGAGTCACAAGTTGCCAAGAGCCGAAAGAGGACCAAGAAAGTGTCAACGGTTAATCCACAGGTATTCCAAAGATAACCAACGGTGCTCCAAGCTGAGCCAGTGTGCAGAGTACTCCTGGATTCACCAAACACCGTTGCCAGAGCAGTATGTAATATGTAGAGTTGACTCACTCGCTGCCTTCCAGACTGATGCCGTTGCTAATTACCTTCTGGTGACACTCCTGCTTAGAGCTTAGGCCAGTGCACCATGGGTGTCCCTGGATTCACTGTCAGACAAGGTGGTCAAGCCAGAGGAACCGCAGGATAAAAAAACCACTCATTAAGGTAGTAATTCACTGCTGATTCGCTTCTAATTAGTCAGCCCAAGCAGATGCCGCTGCTAATTAGCTTCTAGTGACACACACTTGCTTAAAGTTAGGCCAGTACACCATGGGTGTCCCTGGATTCACTGTCGGATAAGGTGGTAAGGCTGGAGGAACCACAAGATAATAACCCACTCATCAAGGTGGTGATTTACTGCTGATTCGCTGCCGCCGCCGCTGTCCAGGCTGATGCCGCTGCTAATTACCTTCTAGTAGCACACCTGCTTAAAGTTAAGCCAGTACGCCATGGGTGTCCCTGGATTCATTGTTAAACAAGGTGGTCAGGCTAGAGATATCACAGGATAATAACCCACTCATTAAGGTAGTAATTCACTGCTGATCCGCCGTCGCCGCCACTAGGAGCCTTTTTCCGTGCAAGCACCGCCAAGTATAAAAAAGAAAGAGGGTCCGCCAGTACACCAAGGGTGCCCCTGGAGTCGCCTGTCTCCCGAATCTGCTGTTCTCAACCGCTGTGTACTTGTCGCCAAAGGGCCTCTTACTTCTGAATTCGTATCGAAATAAAAAGCCGCTCCGCGCAGGACATTATTGTTTTGTAAAAAGATAAAAACAGCAGTATAATATATTCATCAAAAGATCAACATATATTCATCAAAAGATCAACAAAATAACCAAAAGTACGAATTAATGTACAAAACTGTGAGCAGAACTGTCTTAGCGGTCTAGCACTGGCACGCGAACAGCCACCTAGCACTTGCGAAGGCAAAACAATAATAAGTCCACTAGTCCTGACCTGCGGTCAGAGCTTACTTATATCTCAAGTCATTGTCACATCTGCAAAAACTGTAACAGGCTTCCGCCCTGAAATCTTCATCTGCCAATAGAAAGTCACTATTCTATGCCAGCTTTAATAATGTTACCGTTTACCGTCTTTTGACCGACACGTCAGTGGCAAACTTGCAACTGTCATATCCTCTTATCACTTCGTGGTCACCTGGCGATGGCCATATCTTCTTCACCAAGTCTGTTTCTCTCGAGCAGTCATCCCGCGCGAGATCTGTCATACTCGTCATATCTGTCACGCCTGTCACTAGCTGGACAAACCCGGCACCTGTACCATGGGAAGCCGGCGTTTGTTACAAAGTTGTTCTCAGCATCGGAAGTTACGGACTCATTTACCCGCAAAAGCTTTATTTTTACCTAGCTGAATTCCGCTTTTGCCTTGGAGGTAGCAGCGTGTCTGGGGCTTGACCCTGGCGGGATCACCCCAGTCGTTGTAGACCATGCTACCGCTGACCTTTTTTGCGACTCGTTGCAGGATCCAACGTTCGGGACAGGTTTTTGTGCAGCGTTTAAGTCCTTGATGTAAAGGTGTATTTATTTCATGATGTCTGCGAGAACCCTTTAACCGAACACGCTAATTGTGCCAGGGAACACTAGCCATGCCAAACTATTCGATTGGCATATTGTATTTACGCGTACTGGAGCAGTGAAATGGCAATGGGCTCGGAAGGGGACTCCCGAGCCATTGACTTCGTACTATGGGGAGCGAAAGCCTGGACTGGATTATAGCTGGCAGCATATTATCGTCCACCCTTCGGGTGCTCTACGCCGCTGGGAGCGTAATAGGGGCGGCGGCTGGTTTCTGGAAGACGCCACTCAGTTGAAGGCGCCGGTAGCGCCATTCTCATTACCGATCAGCAGCATTGGGCGCGGGAATCCGACGATTGTGATTGACGATGACGAATATCGTGGAATTCCCTACACGGGGCGTAAGCCTGTACACTCAGAGCCTACAGACAGTGACGATTCGGGTACAGGCGCTGTGTCCTGGAGTAAAGAGAAGTTACCGGATTCTGATGACAATGATGACGCGGGTGTCACTAACAGTAAGGAGAAGCTACCAGGTTCGGATGACAACGATGACGCGGGTGTCACATATGACATGGACACTGCCAGTCCGAAATGGGAGCCAGCCTCGCCCGAATATGATGACACTGAGGATGACGTCAGCGAGTTCGATGACTTGGTAGCTGACGATGCTGAAGAACAAGCTGAAGCTCGAAGGTTGAAGAGACTGGGACTGCAATTGATCATGGATGAGAAGGGTGAACTTATCTGGGTGCCAAAGGGCACATCCCCGACCTCACCTGTTCAGCCAGAGGATCCGCCTATCACCGAGCAGGAGTCCTGAGGCCATATCTGAGGATGCCCCAGCCTCTGTGGTGGAGACTGTTCATGCACCACCGAAGAAACCTTATGGGTCAGATACTGGATTGACTTCAATGGGTGAGAATAAGGCTGGGGTGTCTGAAGAGACGAAGAGGCAACCTAGGAAATATCCGAGATGTTGGACACATGAGTATATAACTCAATTGAAATGCTCCATAAGCAGTGACAGTGATGAAGAAGAAGTGCTTGACGTGGCTCCTCGTAGGAAGAAAGCAAAGATCAGCAAGGGACAATGAAATCAACTGTCTTGATTAGGATTGTCCAAATGCAGATTCTCTCATTAGGATTTGTATAGGTGGCAGATGATGATATGCCAGCCGACATGGGACAGATCGATTAGAGATATGAACTGCGCGACTTGAAAGTATAAGACCTGAATATTGCCCATTTGGAGGCTGTTCTAACTTGAAGTAACTATTTGGAGGAGCTGTTGCTCAACCTGTTAATTTACTGGTCAATCTTTCCTGCCATAAAGATATTGCAATTGCTTGAATTGTAGCCTTGATCAACTGTTTATCTAGAACATTGCAATTTTGCACACTGCAAAATTGCCGACTACGGACCTGTGCCCCAAGATTGAAGCAGATTAACCTCTGACTGACCCTTGAGCTTTGGCTCGGATACAGTCACGTGCTCAAGAAGTCTGCACTTGGAAGTGGTATTGCTCTGCGCCCTTTTGCCCCCTGACTTTCACCCTGCATGCAAACAGGCGATTTTCCAAGACTGTTGTGCTGCAAAATGATCAGAAAGGGGGAAAAGAGGTCGCCAGCAACTTAAATTTACCGGGATTAACAGCCAGATTGACCCGAACGGAGAGTGGAAAGTGCACAAGTGGTCAGATTGAGAAAAGAGGACCTCGGAGACAGTTTTAACGTGGACACAAAAATTCCAGACGTTTCTTGATAGTTTTTTGTCGTTTGGAACCTGGCCCCGACACCTGGGTCCTCATAGATCGCTACATTTTAAATTGGGATGGCCGATCGGCACGACAGAGCCAAATTAGACAATTTTGAGCCCATCGGACTACATAGGGGGAAACGAGAGCCCAGAAGGAGAATTTTCTATTTTTTTATATTCTTTGAAAGAAAACAATAGTCTCCAACACTGGGACCTGGTCAATTTGTCTGGATTGCTCCGGGATGGCCGCCAAGAAATTAGCCAAACTGCCGATTAACACTCAATTTTTGAAATTTGACCACCAAAAACCGCATTTCACTCTGGAAAGCATATTTCTTCGTTCACCCCGACTTCCACTGCTAAGATGAATTGTTTTTCTGAGTGTTCTGGGGGAATTTGCCCAAATTGGACAGATTTGACTTCCCCAACGGTCAGATTTACACTTTTCCACTCCTAATTTCGACATGATGCAGAACACCAACACTGGACGCTCCCCTCCAACGTCGCCCACGTCGACTCCCAGGCGTACAAGGGGACGGCAGGCCAGTCAGCGCAGTACGAGAGGTGCTGCAGCCACTGGAACCACTGGCAAGGGGGCGAAGGGCACCTACAAGGCGCCCTCTCCGGGTCAGCCGCCGCAGGCTGCGACAGCAGCAGGTGCGCCAAGCTTCCAGATACCCAAGAAGAAGTCGACCCTGTCAGCTGATGCTCCTGAGTTTAACAGCGTGACTCCTCTGGCTCTGGATTCTGGAACAGCTTGTGTGACACCTCCCCTGGAGGAGGCTGTAACGGTACCTAAACAGCACCCTAATCCGCCTCTGCGTCATGCAAGAGCGGCGTCACCACGGGTGCTGACTGTTGACACCCCTGGTGCAGGGCGAAACATGAGAGCGACTCCCCAGCGGTATGTCAACTCAACCTCTCCTTTCCCTGGCATCCTGCGACTGCCCGGAAGCCGCGACCTGAGCCCTCCAGCTCCGCGCCAGCGAAGCCCGCCTCGGACGCGAGACCGGACCCCGCCACCGCCGCGCTGCAGGAGCCCACCGCGGACGCGCGACATGAGTCCTCCAGCTCCAAGACCGCGAAGCCCTTTGACATCCTACAGGACTTCACATACTTGGTCTGGAGCTACGGTGATGACCTCCCCGCCCGCACGGCCAGCTGCCCACGCCATTCCTCGAGAACGCGCTTCAGGCTGAGTCCGCGGGAGCAGCCTCTGCGGGACCATCTGTACCTGCTGACCGACCACCTCGCGACCCGATCGCTGCGCGCGAAATGACCGAGGTCAACATTGCAGCACGTGAGCAGGACATGCAGAATGAGGCGAACGAGCAGAGACCAGGACTTCGCCAATTTCCCTCCCGCTCCGATGTGGCCAACTGGCGAAAGCGCCAGCAGCAGGGTGAGAATCTCACCTGGACTCCGCGCCCTAACCAAGGGGGTGTGGGGGCAGCGGGGAGGCCAGAAGACATGCACCAACGCATTGCTGGCGAACCCATGGCACACTCAATGCATCCAACTCCCTCCTCAACAAGCAACGGGGAGGTGAGGGCAGCGGGGAGGACAGGTGGCTCCGGCTTGACAGGTGGCCCACGCCACATAAGCATAGCATGTTCTGGGCATTCGCTGACATCGCCGCTTACGGAGAAGGTGAACGGTGACTCTCTGACCTCACCGATTACCGATACCGTTACGGAACCTAAGGTGATCGGTGACTCTATGGCAAGGTTATCGGTGACTTTCGAGTCCGAGAAAGACAGCGAGGCAACTTCATTGACGCCTTCACCGACTCAGGCGACTACGGAGGCAGCTACGGTTACGGATATGCTCGAGTCCCTGTTGAACAGCGAGTCCAGACCTTTGACTACCTCGCTGACCTCAACAACTACGGATATGCCCGAGTCCCTGTTGAACCGCGAGTCCAGACCTTTGACTACCTCGCTGACCTCAACAACTACGGAGCAGCCAGTCAGCACAGTCAGCTCAGTCAGTTACGCCGACCTCGCACTCAGGCGTGGCGTTGGACTCGCAGCCTACCAGCCGCCTCCTCTTCCAGTCATCGAACCCCCTTCTCAAGCAGATGTCCTCAGCAGAATTCCAGTCAGAAACTTACCTCTGAACCAGCTTTCTCGCCGGGAGAGGCGCCATCAGCGATGGGAACAGAATCAGCAGCGCCTGGCAGAACAGCGCAGAGCACTCTTCTCTGACCCCGCCTCAGCCAGAACGCCCTCAGATGCCTCGGTCCCCGCGCTGAACCATCAGCATCAATCCCTAATGCAGAATCAGATGATGTTAGAAGTATCAGAGTACATGCAAAATCTACATCAGCAAGTGCTCCAACACTATCCCCATCTGACTTCGGTTCTACCAGCGGTGGGCGCTCCACCTATGACGCCCTACCAGCACACCTTAGGATGGGCGAGCGGTTTACCAGGTGCACCGGCGCCAGCTGCTGGATCAGGTCCTTGGCTGGTACCAGCACCGGCTCAACCGGTTCCCGCACCGGCTCAACCGGCTCCAGCACCGGCTCAACCGGCTCCGGCACCGGCTCATCCGGCGCCGGCACCATTTCAGCCCGATCCACCGGCTACCGGCGCATCGCCTTCTGACTCCGCTGAGCCTGATCATCCGTCACCAGGAAACTCGCCCCCGCCTTCAGACAATGGTGAACCACGACACAGGCGTCTAGATGTGTTGTTATGGACTTTAGAAGGAGCCTCCTTCTGGTTGAGAAATCACCTGTCCTCTTCCTCCGCAGTGACTGTCAGCCACGGCGCTGAGGCACAATATTCTTACCGACTGCCAACCATGCCTGGAAGCGCCAGTCACTTCATAACCGATACAAATCGGATTTGGATGACTATGCGACACATCGGAGTGGACATCCAAGACCTGGCGCAGCATGGGTCAGTGCATACTCCTGTGCGCCTGACTGAGATTGAGGACAGTGACGCTTTCACTCTGGAAGTGGAGAAAACGCAAGTGGATGAAGCGCGGCGTTGCGCGGAAAGCCGTACTGGAACTCAGCAGAGACGCCTGCCATTGTACTCCTGGGTGACCATCGCGGGAAATGCCTTAGAGTCCGAGTTGACAGAATTTGAGCCCCTGGGACTCCAAATTTGGGCAGCATTTTCATCCTCCGAGGCGTACTTGTTTCGAGGAATGGCGGCTGGCCACCAACCAACTCCCGCCACAGTACCAGCTAGACTGGGCGTCAACCGGTTTCCCTCTGGTGTTCCCAGCGCAGAAGAGTACAGATCGCCTGGAAATTCCTTGCCAGCGGCCCCGGGACTCCTGCCAGTGGACCAGCGCCTTTCTCAATTTCCAGGGCACCACGATCTTATGGGAGCGGCTTCTCCAGGCGATGTCTACCGAGAATCCAAGACAGTGGCTGATGTGCTCAAGCTGATCAGAGACATTCCTATGTACCCCTCCTCCGCTGAACTAATCACCACTGACGCCGACATTGCCGCGCTTCCACCTTTTTCTGAAGCGCTGGTCAATTTTCTGTCAATGGGCGTAGTCACCTTCGCCCTGGGGCGCATGAGTGCTTATCGCCTAGACCTGACCATGATCACCATGCCGGAGATCTTGAAGGAAGTGGCGCAACGCAAACTACAGCCGCGATCCCTGACTTTTCTCAAGCAAGGTGGTATGTTGAACTCGGAGGCCTGGAACCGGCGTTACGCCACTTTGGCGCCTTTCCTGGCCGACGTGCTGGATGACATCGCGCTGGTAGGACTAGCGGGGACCGTGATGCGCATGGCGCAGCGACGAGAAGAGACTGCGCGTTTGTTCGCCACTCGTCTGGTATCCTGGCACGAGGTAGTGCAGTTATTGGCAGACGCCATGCCCAACTGCCACGCCATCAGCCAGCAGCAGCTATTATATCAGTTCTGGTCTGGACTGCGACTGAAGCAAGCTGTGATGGATCGCCTCATTGAGGATCGGTTGGATCTGCAAAGTCCAGCAAATTGGGAGAGCAATCATCCCGGATCCACCGCGCTGCAGCATATCATCACTGTGGCCACCAAATTGGAGCGCAGTGAAGCTCTGACCGCAGCGCGAACCTCTCCCCGCCGCCTCGGCACCTGCGAACCGAAGTCCTGCCTGGAGGAATGGTCGCTCGTCCTCCAGACTTAACGCCGTGCAGGACGCTGGGGAGGAAGACACTACTGACCTCGACCCCGCCGACCTCAGGGTGCAGCACGCCGTGCCGCCCAGCCCGGCGGGATTGACCAGGCCGCCACGCCGATGCTACGTCTGCAACTCTGACTCCCATTTATGGGCTAACTGTCCCGACGAGGCCAAGAAACGAGCCTGGATTGCTGACGCCCCAGCTCGTTTGGCACGCCGCCGCGCTGCAAATGAATCTCATATCGCAGCGCTGGAGACAGAATGGGAGGATTTGGAAGATGAAGCGGAAGCGCTGGAGTATTTTCAGAACGAGGAATCGGCCGCAGCGTCCTCCTCGGGTCAGCAATCTGCGGAGGAGGAGGACTGAGTGTCCTCCCGCCGGCGGGACGCCGGCGACAGGGCGGTATGGGTAACCGCCCCTGGGCAAGGAGTACAGCCTTCGCCCACAACCGAGGGAATATCCAGCAGGATCCTCCGCCAACCCCCAACCCTCTGGCCGCTCGAGGATATGGATTCACCTGGTCTGCCGATCAGAGGCGACAACGCCATCTCGACAGAACCAGAACCCTACGGGATGAACCCTCGTTGTCCAGTACCGCTGTTTACACAGCAAACCTTTCCACTGAGCAGAGCCGGCGAGAACATCACTTGGTTTCCCGGCGCCATCAGCGGTCGCCACGAAGGTCACCCACTTCGTCGCCTGAGCGCTCCAAGCCTCCCGTTATGTTCAGTGTAGATCGCTCCCTTGGAACTGGTGATCGCTATCCAGCTCCACGACGCGAGCGTGGCGAAACGCCCCGCGTTGACCCCACAGACCTTGGGGATAACCCTAAACCTAACCCTAACCCTAACCCTAACCCTAACCCTGAGACATCAGTACTGGCAGCACTGGATGAGGATGATGGTCAGGAAGAGGAGACCCAGTGGACCTTCAACCCACTCAACACCCCCTGGCGGCAAACTCCTCGACAGCGAGTACCGAGGAAAGCTCCGGCGGAGAGGATGCGAGCCTTGAGGCAGCGGATCCAGGATGTAACGCTAGCCGCTGTTTCACACCCTCTGGACGACAGTGGGGAGGAAGGGGGTGGAACTTCAAAAACTGGCCCAGCTTCCGAACCCCCACCTTTTAAACTTCGACCTGAGGTGTTTCCTTCGACGTCTCGACCAGCAGCGTGTCTAACCTGGGCAGAGAGGGCGTCAAACCCAAGCGCAGAGCGCCCTACGAGCGCAGCGCGCAAGCGCACTGGAAAACCTCGCAGCAGAACTCCGAAGACTGTACGAGACCGACTGCAGCATGAGGCAGAGGTTACGAGGTTGGGAGATGAACCCCCAGGACTTCGAGCGGAGTCACTGGCGGATCGCACGCGCGCTTGGAGAGAGATGACGCACCCGGAGCACATGGCCGCGGCAGCGCTGGTAAAGGAGAATGAGAAATGGAGAGATGCATGGGTACCCGAAGGGTGGCGCAGATATCGCCGCCGCTGGTACAGATGGCATGGGAAGGTCACCCCTGACCTGACGATAACCGAAGGAGCAGTTCAGCTATCTCTGGAGACCGAGTGCGGTACTATCCCAGGTTCTGGTGGAGATGTAGGAATTCCAGACGCCTGGTGCAGTCTATACCGGGTGCACCAATGGAACCAGCGAGAAAGGGAAGCTGCGGAAGAGGCGGCTCACCTGGCCCTACCATCAACAGCAAGTGATTCATTCTCCCTGGACTCAGCGGAACCATCAGAGGCGAATCCAGCGACAACTCTGGATTTGACCTTATCTCCATCCAGTTCTCAGCCCGCAACTTCTGGGGACATTTCAGACCTCGAGGACTCCCAGCGGTCGCTCAACTTCACGCAGCAGTTGATGGAGCGACAGCTGGCCACCGCCAGATCGGAGAACAATCCAAGTGTGCTGACAACGGTGACAGAAGGAGTGGAGCCGACTCCCCTGAAAACCATCCAGGAGGAAACCCACCTGGAACTGCTACTAACCATTCAGAAACAGCAACGCCATCGTCTGCGGCCGATCCTGGAAGGTAATGAAGCAGTGGCAGCACCAGCGAACGTCACCGACGCTCAGGCGGCACCGCGGGAAGAAGAAACCCCCTCTTTCACTCCAAAGTCCGAACCAGAAGATAGCTCTGGGGAGGAAGAGGAGGAAGAGATGTCCATCCAACCTCTTCGCTCTTACCCTCTGGAAAGCCGCACGCAGAGCCGCGCCAGACGACGCGCTCAAGGACAGGAGCGACGCGCCAAGGAGCGACAGCTACAAGCAGATCGCGAACTGGAAGGTGGATGGTACTTTGGTCCGGATCATCGTTCTCAGCCTGCACCACCGCGCACAAGACCTATCCGGTCTAAGCAGCGCGTACCTTTGCATCACCCAGTGCGAGCAGCCATCTGTGCACATCTGCGACGCGATGGTCAAGTAATGTGGCGAACCAGGACAGTCAGCTAACTGCGATTCGGGACAAAGAGGGAACGCTGCTATTGGTGTTCTGGGCCTTGCTGAAGGGACAGCGAGTGCGCGTGCTGGTGGATTCTGGGTGCCTCGGATGAATTCATCTCCAGTGAGTGCGTCAAGAGATTGAACCTCACAGTTCGCGCTAATGGAATGCCGCTGAACGTTACCCTCGCGGATGGGTCAGTGCAGACCTCTGCGCAAGTCGCTTACGGCAAGCTGACCGCCGAGACTTCAGAGGGGACTTACTCCGAGGTCATCAAGATGCGAGTACTTCCTCTGGGCATCAAGGTGGACATTGTACTCGGAGGAAGGTGGTTGAGACACCTCTCGCCGGTCACGCTGGACTATGATGGGTGGGGATCAGTCAAGTTTCGCCATCATGGCAAATCCGTGCGGATACGGGGATGTTCGCCGGGGCGTAGCTCCACACGCAAAGGCGAGAGAACCGCGATGGCTCTGGAACCGATGGTAATGTTATCTGCGGCCCAAGCGACCAAGGAGATCAAAGCCTATCGGCGCAGATATGCGGGAATGGACAGTGCCGCGACACCCCACGACATCTTAGTGGCCTATGCGACACCTTTGGTAGGGACTTCGATGTTATCAGCGATGGCCACCAGCGAGAATTTGGAGGACCCTTCAATCTCCCCCGAGTGGAGAAAGAAGTTTCAAAAGCTGATCGAGTCCTTTTCACCTCGAGTAATTCGCGAAGCGCTGCCCAACTTTGACGCCCTGCGAAAAGATGAAGTGGCCCATGTGAGACTGCAAGAGGGATGGAATGGTATCGCGCCCGCTAAGAGGCCCTATAAGATGTCCATGGTGGAGCTGACTCAACTGCGAGAACGCCTGGATGAACTCCTGAGTAAGGGCTACATCAGGCCTTCCTCAAGTCCGTTCGCTGCACCAGTGCTGATGGTTCCCAAGCCAGGGAAACCTGAAGTACTCAGAATGGTCTGCGACTTCCGAGCCATCAACAGCCTGACCGTCAAGGACAAATATCCACTTCCCGACATTCAGCAGTTGTTCGACTCCATGCATGGGGCCAAGTACTTCTCCTCCTTCGATGCGGTCGATGGATTCTGGCAGATGGCTATGGCGTCTGAGGATGTGGAAAAGACGGCGTTCACTTCTCCCTATGGCTCGTATGAGTGGTTGGTGATGCCCATGGGGTTGACCAACAGTCCTTCCTGCTATCAGAGACGCATGCAGCGCGCTCTGGGACATCTTCCTTTTGTAAGAATATTCCTGGACGATTGTATCCTCTTCAGCAACACCTTGGAGGAGCATCTTTCCCATCTCCAGCAATTTCTCGAAGTCTGTGAGAACCAGGGCATCTACCTCAAGGAGTCTAAGTGTCAACTACTGCAGACCCAGATACGCTTTCTGGGGCACGTTATCTCACGGGAAGGAAGTCAACCTCAACATGACAAGTTGGCCGCCATCAGGGACTGGCCCGCTCTGGAAAACGCCACGCATGTGCGCCAATTTTTGGGGTTGGCTGGGTACTACCGGCGGTACATGCTGGGCTTCTCTGAAGTAGCACAACCCTTGACTCAGCTCACCAAAGGGGATGTCGCTTGGCTATGGGGACCCATGCAGCGTTGGGCCTTCGAGGAGATTAAGAAGGCGCTATGTTCTTCACCCACTCTGGCGCTACCCGATATGAAAGCGGCGGCCGAAGGACGGCATCCTTTCGTGGTACAAACTGACGCCAGTGGAGTGGCGCTGGGGGGAGTACTGATGCAAGACGTAGGAAATGGATTGCAACCTATCGCCTTTGAAAGCAGACAGTTTAATGGAGCCGAGCAGAACTACCATGCTGGCGAAAGACGAGAACTCTGCGCTCTCCATCACTGCACTACGCAAACTTGGCGACACTATCTCATCTGGACCGAGTTCCAATTGCAGGGTGACCATAAGCCCCTAGTCTGGTTAATGGCACCCGGACAACCTCTCAGCCGACGCCAAGCCCGATGGTACATGGATCTAGTGGAGGTAGGGGTACCCGAGATGGAGTACATTCCTGGGGCGCTACTCTGGGTTCCAGACGCTCTGTCCAGGCGACCCGACTACAAGGAAATTTCCGCGAGAGAAGGACTGGTAGAAGCTGGTTTTGTGCACCCGGTTACTGGGAAACCGCAGCGACCTCCTTCAGCCGCAGACACTGCCAACAAGTTTCGACCTGCCGCTGGTAAAGAGTCTCGCCAAGGACGTGCGCCCCTGGGAGTGGTAGATCCCAACAAGTTGAAGGAGCGCAAGTCCAACAGCGCCAAGACCAAAGATCCGGAACCAGTTCTCGCGTATAGTGGGACTCTCACCTGGATGGACTCCCCTCAACTCTGGATGGACGCCTTACATACCCTGCAGCTGGCCGAAACCGGGTACGAGGAAGCAACCCTGGCAGTTCAGACGCGCTCTGGCAAACTGACAGTATCCTCGCCTCCTTCTCGCAGGAAGACCCCTGTTGACTACTCAGCAACGCCGAAGTGTAGCGAGGCCTCAACCAGACTCCTGGAGCCCAGCGACCGACAGGACTGGAAGTTCCGTGCGGACATGTTCGACTTCTTGAGTCAAGAATATGGACCTTTCGAGGTGGACGCCTGTTGCGACTTGGGAGGAAAGAATCGTCAGGTCAACCGCTACTGGACGGACTGCTTGAAGGAAAACTGGCGAGGGTTGAACGTCTGGTGCAATCCTCCCTTCTCCTCCAACCATTTGACCATCGAGGCCGTACTGAGGAGATATGTGGACGAATGGCGTCTGGACCCTGAGAATACTTCAGCTCTCTTTGTCCTTCCTGACTTTCAGTCTCGCATGCCACAGTGGCGGCAGTTGTTCAGATCTGCGGGAATGAGAGTGGAGTACATTATTCCTACCCATGACGCTCAAGGAGAACCTGTGCAGATGTTCGCTGCCCCGGATGGAGTCCTTCTGGATCTCCCTTGGCCCCTGCTAGTGGTGTACGCTCCGCCAGCTCGACAGCGTGTCAAGCGGGAAAGGAAGACGAGTTCCCCTCCTCCTATCGTGCGTACGGGAGAAGCGGCCAGCGTTCGAGACCTGCATCAGCAGATATCAGGAGGTCAGTTTCTCAAAGCGCTGCAAGCGGAATATGGGCGACCTGGCCCCCTACAGACTTTAAGGAAAGAAATCCAAGAAGCTCCGCATCAACGCACTCGTGACTTCTGCGTGGAGGTGGGAAATGTGTTGTGGAGGGTGAGCGCTGGACGCTATCAGTTGGTACTGGGAGAAGATTCACCACTCCGTGAGGTAGTGCTGCAAGAGGCGCACGCCTCTGTTTCAGCTGGACACGCGGGCAGGGACAAAACTCTGGAACGAGTCCTGCGACGCTTCTGGTGGAAAGGGGCAGCAGAAGATGTGGGACGCTGGGTTTCATCTTGCGCTATCTGTCAAGCGGTGCGACCGAGAAATTCTTACCCGGATGGATTGCTGAACCCACACACTATTCCTACGCGACTATGGCAAGTGGTCAGTGTGGACTTTGTTACTGGACTGCCAGTCACGGCGCGGAATCACGATGCCTTTGCTACTTTCACGTGTAAGCTCAGCAAAATGGTTCACATCATCCCGTTGAACTTCCAGGACAGCTCCGCTGAGGTTATAGCTCGAATCTACTTCGACCACATCTGGAAACTACATGGCACCCCTATGAAGATTGTCTCTGACCGCGACCCTCGTTTTCAGGATGCTATGTGGAAGGAATTGATGAGACTTATGGGAACCAAAGTGGCCTCCACTACGCCTTATAACCCTCGTTCGGACGGACAAGCTGAACATACCAACCGCGTGGTAGAAGACATGCTGAGGTCCTTCGTAGGCAGCAATCCAGAGGACTGGGATTTGTGGTGTGCCAACGTGGAGTTCGCCATAAACGATACGCGGAGCGATGTGACCGGCTTTACCCCTTTTGAGTTGGTTTTGGGGCACTCGCCTATGTCGCAACTGGACTTGTTCCTGCAAGCCGCTGCTGGACAACACTCCAGGCGCAAGGGTGGAGAAGGTACTGCCCACGAGATGGCTAGTAAATTCGCGGCTCAACTAGAGGACGCCCGCACTAAGCTAGAACTGGCACAGCAACGCCAGCGACATCAGTTTGACCAGCGTCACACCGCCAAATCCTTTCAGTTGGGAGACTTGGTCTGGGTAGATGCCAAGCATCTCACGGAAAATATCATGAACCGCGAATCCTTCAGGAAGCTGGGACCTCGCTGGCACGGGCCCTTACCCATCACCGAGAGGTTCTTCAGTGACCAGCAGCGAGAGCTACCCGAAATTGACAGAGGTGCTCCGGTGGCTTATCGGCTCAAGTTACCCCCTAAATGGCGTATCCACGATGTTTTTGCGCAGCATCGCCTCAAGGAATACCGCACCGCGGATGAAGCTTTTGCGCTGCGTCGGCAAATACCTACTCCTGCCAAGGTTCTCGTGGATGGACAATCCCAGACACATGTGTCTAAGATTCTGGCTCGAAGAGTGAAACCTACGAGAGGAGGTAAGGAAGTAGAAGAATTTCTGGTTCGCTGGACTGGGTACTCTAATGCTCATGACTCCTGGAAGACTCGCGAGTCGTTGAACTACGGGGGTGAACTCGAACAGCTCACAGAGTTTGAACAACTGAGACTATCCCGAGAAGGACAAGCCCGCGAAAAAGCCTTACAGGAGGTCAGAATGCAGCGGAAGCAAAGGCGGGAACGCGCCAGAGCTTTAACCTTCCTGGACACCGCTGATGAAGGGGAACCTCTTTCTCTGGACAACTGCCTACCTTGGGAACAATACTGTCGCTCCTCTGACGCCTTTGTGACGCATCTGGCTCTTCTGGACTCTGTGGTCTCGACACGCGAGTTGCGACTACTAGTACTTTTCAGTGGTACAGGTAGTGTGGAGAGAAGTTTCCTGTCATGTTATCCGAAGAGTACCGTGGTCACCGTAGATCATGATCCTCGCTGGCAACCTACCTACGCTGAGAAGGTTCAGGACTGGGACTTCAAGCGTTACGCGCCTGGTTACTTCCTTGTCAATGACGTCATCTGGGCTAGCCCACCGTGCACTGAATACAGTCAGGCTAAGACCACAGGGGTGCGACAGCTGCGACAGGCTGATGCCTGTGTACGCCGTACGCTCCAAATCTTCGACTTCCTCAAACCCAAGCATTGGTTTATGGAAAATCCGATGGGCAGGTTTCCCTTTGCGCTGCGATTTCGACCTGTAGTTCGTCGGTTACCTACTCCGTTGTATTGCTCTTACTGTATGTATGGCACTGGCTACCGCAAGCCTACTTGCATCTGGACACAGTCGCCTCCTCCAGTGGACCTGCGGTACTGTACGATGGATACTCCTTGCCTTCACCAACAGACGCTGGGATCACATCCGGAAACTGCTCAACTGGGGCCTCATCCTGGGCAACAAGGAGCGGGAGTCTCCGCTGCTGTATACCCTCTGCCCTCTGGATTGCTTCGCCAACTCTTCGAGCACCTGTTCGATCAGAAAAGCATATCACGCATCCATAAGCATGGCTGATCTGTGTCTGGATCTTAGCTGCTGTACAAATGACTCTGAGTTATCATCTCTTTGTACTAACAAGCTAAGAGGGGAGGAGTTGTGCCAGGGAACACTAGCCATGCCAAACTATTCGATTGGCATATTGTATTTACGCGTACTGGAGCAGTGAAATGGCAATGGGCTCGGAAGGGGACTCCCGAGCCATTGACTTCGTACTATGGGGAGCGAAAGCCTGGACTGGATTATAGCTGGCAGCATATTATCGTCCACCCTTCGGATGCTCTACGCCGCTGGGAGCGTAATAGGGGCGGCGGCTGGTTTCTGGAAGACGCCACTCAGTTGAAGGCGCCGGTAGCGCCATTCTCATTACCGATCAGCAGCATTGGGCGCGGGAATCCGACGATTGTGATTGACGATGACGAATATCGTGGAATTCCCTACACGGGGCGTAAGCCTGTACACTCAGAGCCTACAGACAGTGACGATTCGGGTACAGGCGCTGTGTCCTGGAGTAAAGAGAAGTTACCGGATTCTGATGACAATGATGACGCGGGTGTCACTAACAGTAAGGAGAAGCTACCAGGTTCGGATGACAACGATGACGCGGGTGTCACATATGACATGGACACTGCCAGTCCGAAATGGGAGCCAGCCTCGCCCGAATATGATGACACTGAGGATGACGTCAGCGAGTTCGATGACTTGGTAGCTGACGATGCTGAAGAACAAGCTGAAGCTCGAAGGTTGAAGAGACTGGGACTGCAATTGATCATGGATGAGAAGGGTGAACTTATCTGGGTGCCAAAGGGCACATCCCCGACCTCACCTGTTCAGCCAGAGGATCCGCCTATCACCGAGCAGGAGTCTGAGGCCATATCTGAGGATGCCCCAGCCTCTGTGGTGGAGACTGTTCATGCACCACCGAAGAAACCTTATGGGTCAGATACTGGATTGACTTCGATGGGTGAGAATAAGGCTGGGGTGTCTGAAGAGACGAAGAGGCAACCTAGGAAATATCCGAGATGTTGGACACATGAGTATATAACTCAATTGAAATGCTCCATAAGCAGTGACAGTGATGAAGAAGAAGTGCTTGACGTGGCTCCTCGTAGGAAGAAAGCAAAGATCAGCAAGGGACAATGAAATCAACTGTCTTGATTAGGATTGTCCAAATGCAGATTCTCTCATTAGGATTTGTATAGGTGGCAGATGATGATATGCCAGCCGACATGGGACAGATCGATTAGAGATATGAACTGCGCGACTTGAAAGTATAAGACTTGAATATTGCCCATTTGGAGGCTGTTCTAACTTGAAGTAACTATTTGGAGGAGCTGTTGCTCAACCTGTTAATTTACTGGTCAATCTTTCCTGCCATAAAGATATTGCAATTGCTTGAATTGTAGCCTTGTTCACTAATTCACGTGATGTTGTTTGTGTTTCTGAACTGACAAATCAACTCGGATGCGCAGCTACGGATAGATGCCGCAGGAGTTCCCGATCGTTTACTCGTTGTAACCTTCGTTTCTGGCGTGGACTTGAGAGGCTTAATTTGTCAAGAAAATTATGGCTAGTTAGCAGTAGTTCAGTCGTAGCATTTTCGGGATTTGTTTTGCTGCGTGAGTATAAAGAACTGAGGGAAGATAGTGTATTTCAAATAAAATTGAAATAGTTGCCGATAGAAAAAGTTGTATTTTAACACTCTATGCATATACACTGCGGATATTTACGGTCTAAATTTTCCTCGAAAAATGTTACTAAGTATAGACGGGTCACGTCGATTTTTTTGAAAAGTTGATAACAAATGTTATCAGTACTGCATTGAATTCAATAGTTTGCTACATGTACCTTAAAACACTGAACAATATGACATTAGTAATATTTTTGGAGTAGATCACCCCAAATCACCGCGGGAACAGAATTGCCACGCGCACGAAAGACCACTATCACGGCCGAGTACAGTTATCACTGAACTATACTGCATCTTGCAATCGTGTGCGACGGTCATCAAACCGCCGTGCAATGAGATAACATAACCTGTGCCAAAGTTCATCAAAGTCACGTCATAAGGAGCCACGGAGTCAGCAATCATTGATTCAAATTACACTCACACTACCGGATAAAAAAGTCATGAAGAATATCCAGTCATCGAGGAGCCACGGAGGATGCCGCCTGTGTTCTTGCAGCAAAGACAAAACAGGAGCAATACCAAATTCCTCGGCTCTTGACTTGCATACCGACACATATAGGTGTGGCAAGTTGTTGATGGTGAAGGATTAACCACTCCGACTGTCTATCACGAAACGACATATCAGGGCTGCCCAGCCCACAAGGAAACTCTGACATGTGGCATACAATCCTAAGCCTTTCACAGGAACAAAGAAGAGTTAGGTAGCCCCTGCGGCAAGGGCAAGCATTGACTTCTATAGTCTAATGCTGAAAGTGCTCAGTTATTTCTAGATCCATGTTCAGTGAATATTGCGCACTGAAAGAGGAGCAAGTCCCACGCACTCCACAATCCTGGCAGTCTTGACTTGAGACTCAGTTTCCTTCCACTTCACAAGATGCAAGAAGGAATGCACCGAGATAGGAGTGGAGCACAGCTACAGGAGAACAGTTTTTTTTGTGGACAGTACCCTCAACACATGGCACAGACCCCGAACTACCTAAAGGTATGCCAAGTATACCCGCAACTGCAAAGCTCAACAGCATTGCCTGATAGCTTTTAGCCTGTGTGCAGAGCTAGAAAACATTGGTTTGAAGCGTGAAGGCGTTCAGTGACTTGAGCTTTCCTAAAATATTAGAGATGATTTAGTTGTCCCCCTAACGTGACAGAAAAAAAAAAAAAAGCAACAGGTAGCTGCATCTCGCAAACTACAACTCAAGCAACGGTCAAAAAATTTCTTGTAGTTCCTCAAGCCGCTGAAGGATTTCTGCTGAGGGCGCTTTTCTTTTTCTGTTTTTCGCCCGCAACACGGTGTAGCACGTTTTCCTTATCTGCATTATCTTCCAAGGACCTCATCACTCTGTGATACATCACCCACACCGAGGCGCCCTTATAGCCGACCCAGTAAGGCAATCTCGTCCCCTAATAAGTAAAACGAAGCTTATGAAAACGACCGCGACATTCGGCAAGGACACAACGCACGATAAAAAGCGCTGCTGCAAGCAAAGTCTATCGGGCAAGGCAACGTCGGTACAACATACGAGGGAGGTTGTTTCCCCGGGTGTGGGGTTGCTCCAGACGTGCAAGCGATAGAATGCTATCTCAAGTGTTTGTCGCGGCCCAAACAGGGGAAGTGGGGGAGGGTGCGTGATAGGGCCGTACGCGCTGAAGTGGTTCTGGTCCACCAGGCAAAAGTGCAGCGTGACGGCTCCTTCCACCTGCATCCGGAGAGCGCTTTCAGATCATGGCACTTCTGGGATCATCGAAGGGTTTGAACCGAATAGGGGCACCGCGACCATTTTGAGCGCATATGAAACAGGCTGCTTACCGCGAATTGGGTGGTTCTTAAGACCGCCAACTTTAGATAACGTGAGCGTGAGTGCCAGGGACAAAAGGCTTGAGAGCGAGCGGAAGGTGAAAGAAAGTTTAAAGCAAGCGCTAGGAGACACTCGCGAGTGCGAGCGTCAGCAGCGAAAGACTTGAGCGCAAGGTCAGGAGCTGAGTGACAACGAAAAGTACCTTGTCAAAAGTACCGTCCAGACAAGCGACCAGCTGTTCCCCTTGTGCGGCAGTAAAATAGTTCAGCTTGCTACTGGTTTTCAGCTGCTCCAGTCTGTAACATGAGGAAGGGTATTTGACTTTTTAAATATCGTGCTGATCGTGGGGTTTACAAACGCAACGAGATCGCAGCCAAATACACAGGATCAGTTTTTTTTTTGGAAAAATAGCTTATACATCGGGGAGTGAAAGGGGGGCGTGCCGATCAGCAGGCTGGCTCTCTTTGATCCTTTGCAGCAAATCATTGAACTCGGTGTCGGGCATGGACTTACTCTGGGTTGAGTCACACAACTTCTCAAAAAGTCGGATGAGCAGAGGTATCGGCGAATACAAATAGTTCAATCCTTGCTTTCGGATGAGTTTCACAGCTTAGAAAGTGTGGCTCGCAAAACTAACGACGCACGAAAGAAATGGTATTGGAAAAGATTTGTGTAAACGCTCTTTGATTCTCAAAGTTTGCAAAGCTCGCCCGCAGTAAAAATAACTTTTTCTCACCTTGCGCTCGGACAATATGTGTTCGATGGTTGTGTGTATGAACTGAAGAAGGTCGTCCACTAGCTTGGTTTCAAAAGAGTATAACACGATGCCTTTTGATCTGCCTCAACAAGAGAAGACCGCTAAGAATGGCAACCTGGGATGTTTCGTCTTGAGAAGTTTTGTCTGTAGAACAGACATGTTAGAAAAAAACAATAAAAAGTGAAGTGGACGAACCTTTCCTCATAAAAGCGGAAGGAAAACTTGTTGGGTAAGTGTCCCCAGCTATGAATCTGAGGGAAAGGGAAGTCCCACAAAGGTTCTTCTGTCTTTAGTCGGAGCAGGCGAAAACCATGTGGGCTGATTTCTATCAATACCTGGGGAGCTTTCTGCATAGAAACGACACGTGTGAGTAAGAAACAGGCAATCAGGTTTTGTCAAGGGCATGCGCCCGCGCAAGTTACAATAAAGTCGGACTCTGCAACCAAGTGATGCGTCAGAAAGGTTCAAAAAATAAATATATATATTCAAGTCGGAAAACGTACCGCCTTTACATTGTCGTTATTTGGTGTCGCCAAAAACAGCGTAGCGTCGTTTCGTTTTACAGGAACCACATATGCCGGGTCAGTTTGGGCCGAAGACGCCCCCGCTCCCATCTTTAGACTCCTAAAGTTGTCTGAAATTTTCAGATCACAAACATATCCATGCGTTATCACAAGGCACCGCGAGGTATATATAATAACACTCTGCGGGGCGAAATCGGTCAATAGAAACACACTGCAGACGAGAGGTTGTTCCACAGACGGAAACGCAGGAAAGACCTTTTTGATTTTGATTTTCGCTCCGAAGTCATTTGATAAAAATCGAGAGGAGAAGGGGGAAGGAGGAGGGTCATCAGACGACCCATCTGTGGCCATACCATTGTACAGGATAACACGGTCGAACAAAATTT
>LGRX02030731.1:0-27393 GCA_001247695.2 Cymbomonas tetramitiformis | reverse complement strand
CGTCGAGCGGGGCATCAGCGCCCGTGACGAATTCTGAGAATTCGTCGAGCGGGGCCCTAGCGCCCGTGACGAATTCTGAGAATTCGTCGAGCGGGGCCCCAGCGCCCGTGACGAATTCTGAGAATTCGTCGAGCGGGGCCCCAGCGCCCGTGACGAATTCTGAGAATTCGTCGAGCGGGGCCCCAGCGCCCGTGACGAATTCTGAGAATTCGTCGAGCGGGGCCCCAGCGCCCGTGACGAATTCTGAGAATTCGTCGAGCGGGGCCCCAGCGCCCGTGACGAATTCTGAGAATTCGTCGAGCGGGGCCCCCGCGCCCGTGACGAATTCTGAGAATTCGTCGAGCGGGGCCCCAGCGCCCGTGACGAATTCTGAGAATTCGTCGAGCGGGGCATCAGCGCCCGTGACGAATTCTGAGAATTCGTCGAGCGGGGCCCCAGAGCCCGTGACGAATTCTGAGAATTCGTCGAGCGGGGCCCCAGCGCCCGTGACGAATTCTGAGAATTCGTCGAGCGGGGCCTAAGCGCCCGTGACAAATTCTGAGAATTCGTCGAGGGCCCTCGACGAATTCTCAGAATTCGTCAAGGGCTCTGGGGCCCTGAAAGAATTCCTGAAGAATTCGTCACCAATGTCACGAAACAGACACACCTAAAGCGGTTTTATTACCCGACTCAGGTAAGTATTTTTTGTTCTGCTCAAAACATGGAGTCCCGCAAAAAGAGACCCTCCAGAAAGCAGCTTGACAAAAAACAGCGAAACAATATCGCCACGTTTTGCTCGGCTGAATATTCATGCGGATGCTCTGAGAGTTGCGATCGTCAGTTTGCGTACGCTTCCTACGAAAGAAACTATAATCATAAGAATCTTCTATCTCAGAGAGAGCTCACTTCTGTGCTGACTTCCACTATTGCTGATGCAGTCGTGCGGGACTCTAAAACAGGAGAGCGTTGCATCCCTTGTATCAGCACCCCGTTCAAGTTCGGTGACAAGAGGGTATGCGCTGTCACTTTCCGCAACTTATGGGGCTTGCCACGTGCTACATTCTTTCGGTATCAGAAGGCTGCCCTAGCAGTGGGTGGCATGATTCCAAAGACGACGGTTTTTCAAGAGAAAAAGATCCCCAAAACGCCGTTCGGTCCTTGTTACGACGCTTTTAAGGACTGGGCTATGGTTCACATGTTAAAAGGTCTTCCACAAGACATGCCAACCAATGGGTCGCTACAGATCAAGCCGCTGGATTACGACGTCGAGTATATTAATTACCGACGCCTGGTGGCGGAACCGGTCCTTGTCGTGAATAAGACCTTCCGGAATTACTGCAGGCACTTGGTCAAGAACGAATTGAAAATCCGTATTCGGAAGAAGGTCGAAGTGTCAGGCATGTGTTCGATCTGCGACAACCTTGACGCGCGTTGGGCTAAGTTGCAGGCTTCCGACCCAGACCATGACGCTTGGAAGGAGTTGACTAACCTGAAGGAATCACACAGCGCGACGCACAAGTATCAACGCAACTGCTACGACGCACGCAGGAGAGAAAGCGCTGATCCTCTTGGGGAGATCGACTCCATCGCCCTTGACGGGGCGGCAAACAAGAATACCGTGGTGCCTCACGCCCCTCATCAAGTGAAACACATCAACGAGAAGAAACAGAATTTCTTCAACTTGCATCTGCAGCTCACTATATTCCATGGTTGCATGTTGCTCTTCAATCTGAGTTTTCCTTGGAGCCAACCCAAAGGCGCGAACATGATGCTGACTTCCTTTACCAACCTGCTTGTGCTCCTGGCTTTTGGGCATAGTGGCAAACGGTTCTTCAGGAAGACGTTGCATCTTCAAGTTGACGGAGGCTCTGAAAACTGGAATCGCTACACGTTCGGCTTTTGCGCCCTGCTGGTTCATTATGGCATCTACCACAACCTCGTGTTGCATCGCCTGATGGTTGGACACACCCACAACGATGTTGATGGCTGGTTCGGTTTGACGAAGATGTACATATTCGGTAAGGATGCTACAAAAGCAGGCCGATGGCTCGTCTTACTCGAAGACTATATCAACTGGCTTGTATCGTGGCCGGTAAATAAGTTCTTGAAGCTGGTACAAGTTCAGGGTCAGCAGCTGGACTTCAAAAAGTGGTTGAAGCCGCATCTGAACTGGAACCTCACGGGATATGGAGGTATGGTGCGCGACGTGCATTACGTGGAATTCCAAAAGGACGAGCATGGCGTAGTTCGCATGAAGTACAAAGGGGGGGACCATATTAAGCCATGTCTTCCCAAAGGCGTAGACGAGGACTTGACCAAAGGTCTGGAAGTAATGAACAACTATCCCGACATTGACAGCTCTCCACCCTTGCAGGAAGTGGAGCCGCTTCCAGCGAAGGAGGAGGCAGCCACGCTGAATGCGTTTCAGCGGCTATGTGATCATGGTGTCGACCGTATCTCTCATGAGCAACAAGAACATCTATGTGGGTATTTTCCTTAACCACAGAAAGCTTCCGACTACGACACCTGGAAGGGCCCGAAGTTTGATCAGCAGCAACCCTTGGACTTGAAGTTGCTGCTGAGCAACGCTTGGCACCAGAACACGACCGAGGCGTCCGACCCCGCAACAACTGAACCTCAACCAGAGTTGGAGACCATTGCAGACGGCAGAATTGTGATGGTCAAGGATCTGCCAGTGGACATTCCCAAAATAACGAAAAGATGTGAGCAAGAAGCACGTCGAGTTGAAGATATTTCTTTCTGGTGAGTTCTACAATAGTCACTTCCTTTAATTAGTACATGATATGAACCGCCATCAAGCACGCTGCCCATTGACTGACCAAAGCGTTCCTCATTCTGTTCCTTATTATTCAGGTACAATAAGGGCGAGCTTAAGGCGGTGTTGCAGCATATGGGGCTCGACGGTGCGGGGCTGGCTGCAGAGTTGGCCACACGTTTGTTCAATGCGACCGCCGCAGCGCGCAAGGAACATCAGGAAAAGGGGCGTCGCGGTCAGCGTTCGAATGCAGGAAGCGCGAGACCGGTTTCCGACGACAACGGAGGTGAAGGTCGAGGCAAGGGACGTGGGGGGAGAACAACTGGCCCCGACAGTCAAGCTGCAGTTGCTGAAGCAGGTGCAGGGAAAGGTCGAGGCAAAGGACGTGGGGGGAGATCAACTGGCCCCGACAGTCAAGCTGCGCTAAGGGAAGCGGTGCGTGGAAAGGTCGAGGCAAGGGACGTGGGGGGAGATCAACTGGCCCCGACAGTCAAGCAACAGTTGCTGAAGCAGGTGCAAGGAAAGGTCGTGGCAAAGGACGTGGGGGGAGATCAACTGTCCCCAACAGTCAAGCTGCAGTTGGGAGAGGTGCCGGCATGCGCGCTAATGCTGCCGCTGGCATTAAGCGTGTATACCCATCGTCCCCTCCTTCCTCCCCTGTCCAAGACAGTGTCAAGACTCGCAAAGTTGGGCAGGCGAAAGCAGGTGATCCTAAACGACCACGAGGTTCTCCCCCTACGACAGCGTCTCCCACCTTTTCCCCTCCTCAACGGAAGGCCAGGACACGTTCTGCCAACAATGGCCGCTGTCTATTTCAGGAATCGCCCGAGAAGAGTGAGTCGGACTCGTATGACGACATGCCTTTACTTCAGCGAGCAGCAAGGCCCGTAACCGCTCCAGCAGTTTCTGTGAAGTCGGACTCATCAGACGAGGACGACATGCCGTTGGCGCAACGTGCTGTGGCTCGTTTCCTCCCGGCAGACTACACCTTCGAAATGATAACTGCAGTTCCAAAAACGTTTGCTGTCACCGCTGCAGGTGAAAACAACCCCGCCGACGAGTGCTGGTTTACGGTTCCACTTGCACGTGGGAAGGTTTCACTTCCCATGCACTATGTTGAGGTCTTGGACTTGGATTCGGAGAAACGTTTGGTACACTGGCAGTTCTGGATTCCACGCGCTGCGAACCTTACGCCGGGCTCCAAGCGCAAGCTGCGCACTTTCAAGAACACGGACTTGCTGTTTACCGCAGACGCTTTCAGGCGCGGAGGAGTTCGGCACAGGGCGTGGCATCCCTTCAACCCTGCGGAAATGCTGACTTGCTGGGATGAGCGCATCTGTCCGCCCGAGGGCGGTATGCCTTCAGGTCCTGAAAAGGAAGAGCTTTTAAAGACTATTGCCGACAACCTGTTCTCTGAGTAGAATCTGTTTTACAAGTTTGTTTACCCTGAACATGGCGTCCTTCTTTTTACAGATCTTCCTACCATGTGTATACTGTTTCAATCCCAGCTCGCTAGAGCGGTTTCTTTGTATGATATAAGGAAATACAAACTCGAAACGGTGACAACGCGCCGTGTAACTCTTGAGTATGTTGCTTAACTTCACATGGACAATTCCAGCGCTCAGGGTTTTCAGGGTTTGAGGGGTAAAATGACCAAAACGGTCACCAAAATTATGCATCCAACTATTCCTGTGTGCAACTTGCGATTGTGGACTTGTAACCAAGTTCAAACCCGTCAAAATAACGTAACAACTGTGCTTTAAACTCCTGCAATATAGTTTACCACCCAATTTCCAGGGTTATTTCCCATACGACTGGCCCCGTAATGATATTTCCCCATCTTAGGGTGGTCGAAATTGAAAAATCCATTTTTTCCAAGGAGTTCTTATTGTTATGCATCAAGCATATGTAAAGTATATTGGAAATACATACTTGAAAAAGTTTTGGGGATTTTTCGTCGAGAATCGTATTTTTGGTGATTTTTCTGAGTTCGCGTGGCAGAAAAACACACTAAATCGTCGAAAAACATCAAATTTCTCAAAATTTGCATTCGACAATGTTATTTTTTGTTTAAGTGCATCAAATGTGTGTAAATTCCACAAAAAAAATGACCCCAAAAAAATGAGACTGGAATGAGACTGGGGCCAGTCTCATTCCGGCGATTCCATCGTTTAACTGCTGCAGCGGCCACCGTCCAGGAGAGCTACGGGGTGAGAGACTTCAGCGAGAGGGGCGAGCTGCACGCAGGGACCATGGAGGCCAAGGCGTACGAGCTATTGAAGAAGAAGATGCTCAGTGGCCTTACAGAGGAACAGCTCACTGCCATGGCACAGGTCCAGCCTGTATGCAAGCTCCTGAACGAGTCTTTGGCACAAGGGATGGCGCTGATGGCCTCTGGGGGCCTGCTCATGTTGTACAAAGCGCTTCTTCTGGACACTGGAGCCAACTGCAACATTATCCCCATCAGGACAGCCAACAGGTTGGGCTTGACCATCTTTGATGCGGAGACAGGGGCCAGGGTGGCTAGATGTGATGGCAGCCTTGCAGAATTCACCAAGTACTGCTACGTGGATGTGGTCCTCGCCGCGGGCACGCCGTACATGACTCTGCATCGGCTCCATGCCTTCGTCACTTACACCAACGACACTACGTGGGATTTCTTGGTGGGCACGGGACCCCTGAAGAACGCACTCAAGCTGACCATCGACCTCTACCGAGGCATCGCCACTTCTGAGGCCGCGGTGTCACTGGGCATGAGGGAGAAGGTCACGCTGCCGTTGATCGAGTTGATGCCGCCCGTTGATGCAAGGAGCAAGCGGAACGAAGACCCGAGAGTGTGCCTGGCGACTGAGATCTTCGACGTCGATGCCACGGCAGCGCGCACTCTTGCCCCCGCTTTTGAGGGCTGCGCGCTACCACCACGTGAAGCGGTGTCCCTGGACACAAGGGGAGAAGACCGTCTGGCCCTCGCAGGGGAAAGGTGTGCGCCTGCACCTTGTGCATTCTCGCGAAACCACCTCGAGCTAATGGACAGCCTGGCGTCATGGCTAGAGGAGATGAGACTGAGAAGGTTCAACTCGGAGGAGAGGGAGAGGCTCGAGGCGCGCTGCCAGTCCATGGTGGAGGCGGGCCTCTTGAGACCCAGCTCAATGATGCAAGTCGAGCTCACTGGGCGGGTCAGCTCACACGCCGAGAGCGCAACGTACGAACCTCCGGCGCCTGGTACGTCCTTAACAGACCAGATGTTGGGCATGCTACAAGCATCATCACGCAGCCAACGGGAAGCCAATGTGGCGACCAGAGGTGAGTGGTCCAGTGCTGAAGAGCCAGATGGGAGGGGGTCCGTCATGCCAGCTAGCCTGGCCACGACTCAGTCAGACCCTCGCTATCCAGACCTCACGCCGGAGCAAGAGGCCGAGAGCGAAGCTGACTTCAAGCTGGCCAGCGTGCAGCCATGGGTGGGCATGGCAGTGAACCCGTGGGATTACCAAGACAAGGAGAGCAGCTGGTCTCAGCAGCGCTTGTACATCGACCGCACGGGCTATGCTCGTCTGTGCACACTCTGCGAAGAGGGCGATGGAAGTGGTGTGGACGCAGGATTTGTGCGGGTCAAGTTCTCGCGCTGTGGAGAATTCAAGACCATCTTGGAGACGGAGCTACTGTGGCCCGACTTTACGTTGGTGGATCAGAAGGTTGACAAGGAGACGAAGATACCCTCAGAGACCTGGACCACAAGGGCGAGCGGCAGGAAGGACAACGACCAGGTCCCACTCCCTGACTGTGGTGCCCATCGGGAGGCTGGAAGGTACACGATGGCGAGTGTTCAGGAGACCCTCAACACCCATCAGACTTACCCAGGGGTCGTAACGGGCAAGCTCATGTGGGACAAGGTGGCGCGTCAGTTCTGCGTGCTCAGCGAGCACACTCGCGCCCAATGGGATCTCATGGAGCGCATGGTACGTCACACCATGGAAGGTGCCGCCAACATGACCCCCATGGGTAAGATGACTGGCGAGTTCCAGCTGCCTTTTTACTATGAGAAGGACCAGCGCTGGCAATACCAGCATCTGAAGTACGTGCAGCGAGTGGACATCGCTGACCTTCGGGCTCGTCTGAAGGTGAGGTACGATATGGAGGTGGCTGGTGTGGAGGACGAGAATGTGAAGGTGGTCCCGCAGCTCACGCTGTCAGACGCAGCGGACAAAGTGGGGAAGTTCTACCCGGTGACAGATGGGGAAGGAGGCAGTGGCGAGGTGTTCAGCACGAACGCCGCCGCCGTGGAGTACCTACACCTGGGGGACAACGCTAGAGTGATGCTTGGTGCATGCAAGACAGAGGAACAAGCACATGACGCGCTGGACACTTATGGGGCCAGAAGGAACCCCCCAGTACGCACGTCCAAGACTCTCAGGACGCCGAGGACGGTCAGGGGGGATGAGGCAGGGCCATCTGGCTCCGCACCGCCACCATCCTCAGCCACGCTTCGTTTGAGGCATCAAACCTGGCCCAATGGCGTCTTCGACCCTGCCATGTTAGAGTATCACGCTTCAGTGTTCCAGGGCACCTACGAGCCAGAGGCGCCCACTCGCAGCGAGAACACAGCTGGGGAAGCCGACTGGCTGGATCTGGGAGGGATCTCAGAGTTCACGGCGCTGCATGGACAGACGGTCTTCCTCATCCAGTACCGTTGTTTCATGGGCGAAATCGAGTTCCAACTTGGTAAGCCCTTCGCGCAGCGAGGAAAGGGGGTGCACACGCAGCGACTCAGCAGCAAGACCCTGCACCAGTACTCCTCCTCCGCAGGAGTGGGACAACGGGGAGAGTTTCTGCCTCTGGGTGGGCAGTCGAAAGGCTGCACGGGAGGACTCCTCGGCACCTTACAGAAACACATGGAGCATCTGGTTGATCGTACTCAACTCTTGGAGATAGCCAGAAGCCATTTGAGTGATGGCCCGCAGCAGGGCACCCTACGGGTGTTCAAGACCCGTGCCAACGCCCAGTCCAAGGCCGTCTACTACCTCTTCGAGGACAATCGCTACTACCGTGAGCGAGGACCCAGTGAGATGGCGTTCACCTTGGAGTACCTCTCCTCAGGGACGCGCAAGTTCGACTGCTGTAGCTGGGAGACCTGGAATAAGGTGGCAGTGATGCATCGAGAACCATTGTCTGCGTTCACATCCTCGGTGGGCCCGGCGTTGCTGGCTGAGGCACGTCGGGCAGAGGTGCAGGTGCGCCTTCGCAACGACTTCATGAGGTGCTTGGACCCAACCGAGGGAGAGGATACAGGAAGTGAGGAGGAAGATGGCAGCATCTCGGGATACTCGTCCGACCTCGCGGCTACTGCGGGTGTGAGCACTCACACGTGCCGCACCAGAACACCATCGCCGCAAACAGAGGATGAAGACAGCGTGGAGGTCATCAGTGAAAGACTTGTTGGATTGTCTGCCAGTTTGGCGCGAGGGCAAGCCGAGGTCGCAGCAAACAACCTCACCATGGCGGCTCTCTCGGAGTCGATACGGGCGCGTCAGGAGATCATCAGAGAATATGAAGAACGACCTCGTGCTGCCCGCGCGACTGCGAGGATGAGCACGCTTGGGCCAGACTGCCCTGGGCTTGATGGTCGTGATGGCGCGCGAGCCACGCCCACGCAGGCACTCTGCTCTGGCCGAGCTCTCGGCGGGATACCGACCAGGGGCTTGGAGTGCAACATGGCACAGAGACCTGAGCACCAGTCAATCAACGACATTCTGAGATCCCCGGCACATTCCGTCTGCACGCAGCAGACTGAAGCCGTGCCTCCAGTTGCACAAGAGCAGGACTCCGTTTCGTACGTGCCATCAACCCCGAGCTCTACAGCACCCAGCAGCCCGGAGCGTTCCAGTGGCTTCGTTGCGCATGTCGACACTCGACCTTCAGGCCATCCTGCAGCGCGCCCACAGAGTCCAACTGAGAGTGCCGTACAGCAGCGTTCGCCACGAGCTGGTCAGCGCAGGAGGAGATCTCCGAGCCCCAGGGAAGGCGCTCATCGTCAGGACGCGGCTCGCGGTCGACATGCCGGCAATGGCGCGGCGCGTGCTCCCCAGAGACGCCAAAGTTATGATGAAATCTGGGAGGAGAGGAGAAGGGAGAGCGCACTGGGGCCTTTTCAAGGGGGCACCGGGCCGGCTGCAGCCCGGCGCGCCCGTCACTGAGAAGCAGCCCCGGCGAAAGGCCGGGCACGCAGCCCGCCAATGATAGGCGGGCGAAGCGCACTCAGGTGTGCTTCCTGCTCGTGGGGGTGTTCGTGCGCTTGCATTGGCCGCAGCTGCCTCATTTTGCAGTAATGGCAACATGGATGGCTATGGAGGTATCCAGATTTCTTGGTGGGGTCGTCGCCTGCTGGGCATTCCACACTGGGGTGCCCCGCAGAGCCATGGCACGCGCATTGTGGGCCATGCACACAGCACCACTCGAACCATGGGCACATCAACAGGCGCCTCTGCGAGTGCTGTTGGAGCTGGCTAGGCACCTACTGCTGTTGACCAAGGGGGCCCTTGAGGTAGCTGGGCTCCACCATGCCCGGCGTGGGCTGTGGTACGTGCCATTGCTACGGTTCTGCCTCGCCATGCTCGCCATGCACTTCACGCACATGGTCGGCACTCTGGGGTGCGTCTTGACAGTTGGCGCCCACGTTGTCCACCATGGGTTGCCATGCTCCGGCTTGATTTACAATGGTGGCACGTTCGCCACGCTGGAGACTCAGATAGGTCGCGCGCTGGCGGTCGCCCAGCGGATCTTGGCCGCAGGGCCGGCTACGCTGGCCGCTGTTCCTCGGCGCATGCAGAAGCCGCGCTTTGCCGCCCGCCTGCAGCGCCTGCAGTTCACAGCCGCTTGCTACCAGGTGGCGCACTGTATCTATGTGGCATCAGTCTTGGCGCTGGTGGTCTACGTGTCTGCGGGAGGAGGCCTGGGCCGTATGCAAGGGGGGTGGAGGATGTTGACTTGCATACTGACCCTTCACCCTCCAGTTAAACCAGTGGGTACCAGCAGAATTTTAAAACTTTTGCTGCTGCTAGCGGTGGCTGCTTGGGTGGCCGCTGTGGCCCCTGGGGAGTTTCAGGGCGTGCTGACGATGGGATCATGCTCGGGCTCGCCGACCAGATCTGTCAGGACCGCCTGGGAAGACCAGAGTTCTTCGCGCCAATGGGACACCGGATGGGAGGCTATGGTGGCAGAGCGAGACGAGGTGCTTCCGCACACGGTGCTGGACGCGTTACAGCCAGGGGGCACGACCAGGGTCACCAAGGACGAGGCCGCGTGGCTGGACACCGAGCTCAATGCCACCTTTGGAGGACATCCCGAGTTCACCGAGGAGAATTGGGAGGAGATGCGCAACGTGGTAAGGAGGTGCAGCTACTGCTTCGCCAACAAGCCGCATGACATCAAAGGCTACCATGGGGGCGCGGCACATGCGACCTTCGCCATCCCTTTCAAGGACGAGACTAAGGTAGCTTACCAACGACCGAGGAAATACAGCCCGGGAGAGCAGGAGATCATCGACCTGCACTGCAAGGAACTGCTGGAATATGGCTTCATCGAGCCGGCTTCGCAGCACTGCAGACACGCCAGCAACGTGGTGGTCGCGGGGAAGAAGGATCACGACACTGGACAGTGGACCTCGACGAGATTCTGCGTCGACCTCCGGAATACGAACCGGTTGTCGCTGAAGGATAACACGTTACCACATCGTCCAGAAGAGCTCTACCAGCGCGTGGCCAAGGCCAAGTTCAAGACTACCCTGGACGCGACCAAGGCGTTCCACCAGATTCCCATGACCACCGAGGAGGACAGGGACAAGACAGCGTTCTGGTGGGGCAACCAGCTTTATCGTTACACATCCATGCCGTTTGGAGCAGCTGGAGCGACCGCAGCCTTCATCAGGATCATGGACTACGAGTTACGTCACCTGCAACACTGCACGGTGGCGTACGTCGATGACGTGTGCATATACTCAGACACCGCTGAGCAGCACATCAAGGATGTGGAGGCCGTGCTTCGCACTTTGGGGGATGCAGGGATACGTCTGCATTCGGGCAAGTCGACCTTCGGGTCAGCCACGGTGGACTTCTTGGGCTACCGCATCGGCTATAACACCATTGGCGCGCAGGACATCAAGTGCAAGGCCATCCAAGAGCTGCCCAAGCCCGAGGATAAAACTGGAGTACGCTCCATCCTTGGACTCATGAACTATTACAAAGGTCTGGTGGGGGAACCCATGGGACCCAACTACTCAGAGATGGCACGACCATTGAACGACTTGCTCAGAAAGGAAGTGTTGGATGTCAAGGAAGCTTGGGGGAAGGATCAGGACCAGGCATTGCAGGCATTGAAGGACGCCCTATGTTCGGGGAGATGTCTGAAGCCCATTGATTACAGCAAGCCCATCTTCCTCTACACGGACTGGAGCAACCATGGCATTGGCGCAGTGCTGGGTCAGAAGGACGAGAATGGCGTAGAGCACATCTGTGTGGTGATCAGCCGCTCGCTGTCGAAGACCGAGAGACAGTACGCGAGCTTCCAGGGTGAGATGCTGGCAGTGGTGTGGGCAATCCGCACATTACGACAGTACCTGCACGGGATCCACTTCACGCTGATTACCGACCATTCGCCGCTCACAACACTCATGGAGAAGGGGGACCTACAGGGTCAACACCTACGTTGGGCCATCAGCCTCCAGGAGTTTGAGTTCACGGTCCAGTACCGACCAGGTCCGAAGAATGAGAACGCGGATGTGCCATCCAGGTACCCACTGCCCAGCACCGCAGACGAGACTGGTGCCCGTTTGGACCGTGAAGGGGACCGAGCCAGGGAAGCGGGGCGTGCCGAGAGGCCAACGCGCTGCTTCACAGACATCATTTGCTTGGAAGTGACCAGGGAGCCACCACTTGGTCCCGAAGTCAGTGCCGACAACGGGTCCAATCCGTCTCCGTCGGAGCCTGAGGCTGCAAAGGATCCCCGGGGACGGGTCAATGCGGAGCCTGCGATTTTTCAAGATCCGACGGGGACGGATCACTACGGATGCTGGGATTTTCCCGGCTCCGCCGGGGACGGATCACGGCGGAGCCCGATTGTTTCCGGCTCCGCCGGGGACGGGCAATGGCGGAGCCTGATTTTTTCCCGGCTCCGCTTGAAACGGGTCCAAACGGATCCCGATGGCCTTTAACGCCTCAGTGACATCCAGACATGCCCCAGTGAGCTGCCCCAGTGACATGCCCCCGGAACGAATATAGAACACTCATACCTGAAAGCGCAAAGCCTCAGTCTTCGATGCGTTGCGCCCGGTGCCAAATTGCCGAACCTCGGCATTCTCTACTGCGATACACCTAAATAAGTGGCTCTTTTCCGCTGTTGTCATGTCTGCTGAATTGAACCATCTGCCTGGAATGTTCACTTCGACTGCCAGCTCGACCTGTTGAGGACCAGGGTACTTCTTAACTATCTCGCATGCCAGCGAGCTTTGTACACTTCGTGTGGCCCCGCCCGGCCTTGGTGCATTGGCGCCTGGAACGGCAACTGCACGTCGCATTATTCTCTATTATGAATTATCCAAAATTGCGTATGACCTATGTATTTCTATTAGGGGGGAGCGAGAGAGACAGTATTGTGCTACTGTCCAAGTTGGGGGTGCGAGAATAAATAAAATGCGATGCCACTGCGCACTGGGCCTCTCGTCTGCTCTCGTCTCGTCTGCGAGCTGTGACTAGTGTAGGCCACCGGCGATCCGACGGATCACGGAGACGGATCCAGCAAATTGCAGAATTTCACGGAGACGGATTTCAACGGGGCCTCAACAGCTTGCGCCTCCGACGGGTACGGATGCGCTCGGAGCCTGAGATTTTCCAGAATCCGGCAGAGACGGACTTCAACGGAGCCTGCGATTTTTCATGATCCGTCGGTGACGGATGGGGCCGGAGCCTGAGCAAATTAGCGATCCGTTCAACGGGTACGGGTCGGACCCGGACCCGTTGTCGGCACTGCCCGAAGTAAGCCCAGAAGCCCAGGTGGCCAACTACTGCGAGAACCTGGTCAGGGAGCAGCTGGGGACCAGCGCAGTCCATCGACTGTTTGACTTGCACTACCAAGAAGAGCTGGAGTGTAACAAGGGGGTCATGTTTGACACTGACCACCCGGAAGTGGCCAGGTGTTCGGGCAGGTTGACTCGAGTCGCCTGGGATGCCCTCAGCCAGGTCCGGCCAATCAGGGGTATGCATTCCGGAGGCTCACCGGCGATATACGGCGACGAGACCATGGAGGGTGGCAAGCTCAAAGTGCCGAAGAAGATCGACACGAGAGTGATTGACAAGAGCTTCTTCCGGGAAGCCAGGGAAGAGGGCGTGGTCTGCTACGAGCCGTGTGGGGGCCTGTGTGCTGGACTAGAGATGCTCTTGCGCTGCGGAGTTAAGGTCAACAAGTACCTCTACCAGGACATCTCGAAGTCCAGCCAGACGGTAGCCAGGGCCAGGTGCATGGCGCTCAGCCGCCGTCATCCTGACTTGTTTCGTGCCGAGGCAGCCCACTTGGAGCAACTGCCCAGCAACATCGAAGACACCAGCCTCATTGACCTTGTACATGCAGGGGCATTGAGTGGAGAGCAGTGGGTCATGGGGTGTGGATATCCATGCCAGGACCTGTCACCAGCTGGCAAGCTGGCTGGTCTGGAGGGCAGGCACAGCAGACTGTTCTACCAGGCAGTGCGAGTCCTCTCCACGCTGCAACAGCTGCAGCCTCAGAGACCGCCAGCATATGTGCTAGAAAACGTTTCTCCGTTGTCACACAGGGAGAACTCGAAGATCAGGAAGGAGGTGTTTCCCACCATCAACAGCGTGGTGGGCCAGCCGGTGTCCTTTGACGCGGCGCGCGCGGGATCATACGCGCATCGCCTACGAGCATATTGGAGCAATCTGTTTCAAAATCAGCAGTTCAATCTGGTGATGGAGCGGGTGGACAGACCACCAGACAGATACGTGCGCGATATTTTGCAGCGAGGCTGGAAGCCGCGCAGGGTTGTCGCAGGAGACAGGAAGCCTCACTACACCGCCAACGTTGTGGGGGAGCCTATGAGAGTATTGCCAACCATCTTGGCGACGCAAAACTCTCGTGCTTTTCGCGCGCCTCGCGCAGGCACAGTGGTGAGGAAAGGAGATGATGATGAAGTGGGGGAGACCAGAGAGGTTAACCTGGACGAGAAGGCAGTTGCCATGGGGTACAGCGCGGGTGAGCTGCGCGCGGCGCATGGCATGAAGGACGAAGAATTGGCAGGAGTGCTTGGCCTTGCTATGGATCAAAGAGCAATGGAGCTATTGTATGCGATTGCCGAGGTCAGCACGACCAAACTGCCGAAGAGTGAGGAGAGTGAGGAGGAGGAGCATGGCACGCTAGTTGCCATCCCTATCGCGAAATCCACCAAGGTGGCTGCCACCTCCGAGGACACGGCTGAGCCGGTGCGAGCACAACTAGCAGAGTGGATCACCAGTTCCAGCGGCTACACCCAGCAAGTCGCGCGACGCCTCAGCCATCAGGACTGGGAAGAACGACTGCAACGCATGTGCAGCCAGGGGCAGAAAGGTACACAGGGGCTGGGCACCGCCGACGCTGTTCCACGTCGCAGACAGTGGAAGATGGCCTCCATGAAGCTCGCGGGCTATGAGGCACGTCACCGGCAGGCCTTTTCAAGACCTGGAGGCAAGCCAGCAGAGACGAGCTCAGCCCCAGAATGGGCACCAGTGACAAAGGAGAAAGAGATGAGGCTGCCTAAGCTGCCTGACACTACGAGAATGGTTGCCATGCTAGCCAGCGTAACCAACCAGGAGTCACTCCGAGAAAGATACCCCGATATACACGAGGACGAGCTATGCCTCGCGTGGGTCAAGACCGGAGGAAGAGTGGAGGTGCCCAAGGAGGAGTACCACAGGGTAAGGAAGAGAGCAGCGCGTCACCGTTGGGACGAGCTCATGGGCGAGTTATACATGGTCACCGTCAGTGGTAAGGAGCTGCTGGTGCCCAAGCCCTGTGACAGGATTCAGTTGGTGCGTGAGCACCATGAGAGGACCGGCCATTGGGGCATCAGGCGGACACTGAACCTGTTGTGGCAACGCCATTACTGGGCAGGCATGAAACAGGATGTGCAAGCAGTGGTCACTCAGTGCCAGACTTGCCAGAGGGTGAAGACGCACTATGCACGGGAGGAGGCGAATCTCACGCCGCTGGAAATCAAGTCCTTCATGTACCGCTGGTCCCTGGATTTAGCTTGGCCTACGAAACGCATCACGAAGGCTGGGAACCAACGCGTCTTGGTCATGATTGAGCACTATACGCGATTCGTCGTGTGTGTTCCAATCCCCGATAAGGAGGCCGCCACCATCGCCAGCGCATTTCGCTATCATGTTCTATCCGTGTTTGGGGCGCCGGCAGAATGTTTGGTGGATGGGGGCACAGAGTTTGAAGGTGAGTTCTCTGCTCTATGCAAGCAGTGTCTCATTGACCGAAGAGTGACTTCACCGAGTTCCCCAGAGAGCAATGGCTTGACTGAACGGGTGGTACGCACCCTCAAGTTTTGCTTCAAGAAGATGGCCCTCGACAAGCCGCCATCGTGAAGAGGCTCATGGTACATGCAGGGTGCAACCTGGAGATCGCTCAGCACCGCGACACTTTACGGTACGAGCACAGGAGGAGTGGCAGCTACGAGCCGAAGCCGCACCAGTTCAAGGCAGGCGATTTCGTATATATACGACAACAACCGCGCTCTGGCATGGAGGTGGCCACCAAGCCAGCCATCCTAAAGATAGTCAAGGTGCAAAGAGATGGGGTGGTAGTGTTGGAGGACAGCACGAAGCTGCGGGAGAAGAGCACAGTGCAAAATATTGCACCATGTCACCTACAAGTGAAAGATCAGTACGACTGCAGTGCAGCCATCCCCAGCAAGCATCTCGCGTGTGAGGCGTGCATGCGGACAGATGGGGAGGCAGCCATGTTGCTGTGTGACACCTGTAACCGTGGTTATCACACGTGGTGTCTGAATCCAGCGCTGGATGGAGTACCTGAAGGGGATTGGCAATGTCCCAAGTGCTTAGGTGGGACCGTGGTGGCAGCTGCCGCCGAAGTGAGCGCGTCAATCGTCGACAAGATGGCGGCCATGGAGCTGCAGCTGAGAGAGAAGCTGGGATCAGAAGTGGTATTGTTGCCTGCAGACGTGGGTCCACATCGTGCTGTGAGGCCGGGACGTGAAGACCCATGGCAGGCGCTGACATCGCGGCAGATGCTCAGAAAAGAAGGGAGCATGGGGGATCTTCCTGACAGAGTGGCCTGGGGAAACCAGGAGGAGCTCAGCAGAGTGATCACAGAAGTGATGCCAGGATTCTGGCATGAGGGCCATCGTACCATCTTGAGCAGGAAGTGTGCAGAGCAGCACACTCGCGCGAGAAGTCTCCGCAAGACGTCCACGGTGCAGGCCATGAGCCCCGAGGAAGTGCAGAAGAGAGGAGATGTGACGCAATTGAGCAGAGCTCAGGTGAAGATTGCCAGTCAACTGGATTGGGGCTTAGAGTTGGTGATGACAGTTCCTCAGGAGGTCAGACGTTTGGCGCACGAGGTGACTTGGGAGAAGATCACACAGGTATGGGATCCTTGGGCTGGCACAGGTGTCATTGGCAAGGTTATGTCGCTGGAATGGCCTCACCTGAAGGTTATGAACAATGATTGGAACCCGCAGTTGAAGTGGCACGAAGCCCTCAATGCTTTACAACCGGGCAATTATCGAGCCTGGAAGGAGAAGTATGGGGTGTGTGACGCGGTGGTGACCTCACCCTGGTTCGCAGTGCTGGATATTGCGTTGCCATTGGCAGTACTGGCCAGCCGAGTGGTGGCTTGTATTCATGTGCCATCGCACTACATGACAGATATGACAGAAAGCAGGGCACAATACTTTCGTAAGCTGTGTCACGCTGGACGCTTACATGTGATTGGGCACTTGGAGCATGGACCTATTGGCAGAAGATGCATGTGGGTCATGGTGTTTCGCAATCCTTTGACAAGGGCCAGGATGTTGCGAGGAGGAGAAGCCTCTGGAGTGGGTATGTTTACCTTCAGCATGGGCAAGTTCGCAATGGATGGCGTTACGACAGAAGATGCTGAGCAAGCTCTTGTCTAATGTCTGTGCTACCAGTGGCAGCTACAGATGGGGGATGTTGAGAAAAAGAGCTTGCATAAGTTGTGAGAAGAGATAAAGAGATATCAAAATTTTTGAGATTTTGTATAGTTACAGTAGCAAGCTAACTGTGCAGTCATATAAGGAAACATATGCAAAGCCGAGCTAGTGTTGTGGAAGCGCTGACAATAAGTAAGACTGTCTAGTAGTAGGGCTAGAGAGTTGTGCTTTGTGTGGACGCTTCGTGCATAAGTTCGCGACAGCTGTCACAAACCACGGCTTATCGTGTACCTCAGCCGGGTTGTGACACTTGCTGTAGCAGCCTCTGTGACGAACGTATGACACGCGCAATACGATACGCGCGAGGAGTTATGACAGTGACGAGATACGGAAATACGGATGGGTGTTACACTTGTTTGGAGATAGCGAGAATATGTAGGGCGGCGTAGCAGGGTGAGCCAGACGCTCATTTTTGTTTTGCCTTCGTAACAGTGATTCCGAAAATAGCCAGGACTCGCTTAAGACCGCGAAAACAGCAGTGTTATGAGATAATTTATAAGATACAGTATTCTTCTGCTTGTAAAGACATACATTTGTGGACTTGCCCTTGTGCGATAGCGTCAGAACTGTAATTAACAGTCTTTTTCATGTTGAGAAAAAGAGCTTGCATAAGTTGTGAGAAGAGATAACGAGATATCAAAAATTTTGAGATCTTGTATAGTTACAGTAGCAAGCTAACTGTGCAGTCATATAAGGAAACATATGCAAAGCCGAGCTAGTGTTGTGGAAGCGCTGACAATAAGTAAGACTGTCTAGTAGTAGGGCTAGAGAGTTGTGCTTTGTGTGGACGCTTCGTGCATAAGTTCGCGACACTAAGGTTTGTGACGGGAAGCCTCGCGTCGTCGCGTGACGGCGGCCTAGGTAATAATATTTGTAAAATGGCCTTGCTGTCGAACGATAGTGGTGACACGGGAATTCGTAATCGATACCTCGAAATCCGCCGACCAATCGACTGATGACATAGTCGCGTACGTTCAAATCGACTGATAATGATAGTTCGCATATTCGAGTCGACTGATAGTGATATGTGGCAGGCGACGAATCGACTGATAGTGATATTTCGCGATAGCTAAATTCATGGGATCGACTGATAGTGATAGTAGCGATACTATCGATATGTCGCGAAGTCGGCACTATCGATACTGGCCCTTGCAACTCGATGGTGGTAACGCGTATGACGCGTGGGAGCGCTAGAGTATATGAGGAGCATTGAGCTCACGCAGACAATTCTGGTCTACAGATTGCTGCACTCATACCCACCAAAGACTTGCACGTTGCTATTACAGTTCAATAATAGCGCGTGCCGTGACATCAATACTTCATACATGTCAAATAGTCTACCGACGTAGAAGTTATGGCAGTTTCCGCGCTCGTACGGATGCTATACTGCTCAAAACGAATTCGTCATTTAGGTGTCAAGCTACCGGGTTATGTTGACTTCAAAAATATCGTAAAGCAAGAGTGAAAATGCGTGTGCGTTGTCCTATATCGATATGTTGTTATCAAGGTTGGGAATCGATTAGTCGAGGAATTATACTTAATCGATTAAATAGTGTATACACCTATCAAACCGATTTGCCTGATCGAAGAATTACGAATCGAATAGGTTTGTGATGATGACAAATTAGAATAGATTAGGTTTATGCTTAGGACTAATTACAAATCATATAGGTCTGGCGTTGATGACAAGGGGGGTGTCTACTGTCTAGGGGGTCATTGATGCCTATCGACTGACCATTAGATGTCCCCAATATTTCAATTCCAAATGCTACATTGGGGTACCGTTGGTGATTTTTTTTTTAAATTCGGCATTCCGCCCCCTCGGCATAACCCCTTCAAAATGGGCATTTGTGCTTGACGCGTGGTCGGCGTGGCAGGCTTGGTCAGGCATGACTCGACCCCCCCTTGTGCGATTTGACCTTATAGTCGTCATTAGTATGCTTCTTGCATGTTCTGATTTCGTGGCAGCCGCATGTAAGCAAGATCCGTGTGGGTAGGGGGTGCATTTTCGAAAAGTGTGTTCGAAATTGCCAAAAAGTGCCCCTTAACTCTATGACGGTCCAGTTTTCCCAGAAAATCGATACCATTTTTTACTCAATCGCGTAGACCTCTCGCGAGTGCCAGCCACGGGTTGTCATCCCACTATTCTCCCACCCCTCCACCCCCTACCCCTCAGGGGACTTATAGGCATGTCTTGTGGACTATCCGAGTAGCTCGCACGCCCTACCGGAATATCCAAGTACACTAGATATCAGAAACTCCCGTACTCGTGTGGATAAACTGTATAAGATAAATAAACCCTAAGCTAGATATACCCGGAACGGTCTCGGACGGTCTCGGTGTCTAGCCTACCTGTGACACAGCGTGTGTCACAGTACGAACCTACAGATCAGTCAGTAGTCCAGTGTTGGTCCTAGGAATCTGTCATAGGGGCCTGCACCGGGACTCCCAGTCAGGGCTGCCTATACAGATTTCAGCACACCACCCCAGCACTGTGGGTGGTGACTGGCTAGGAGAGTCAGAAAATGTAAGGCTGTTAGTGTTAGGGCAGGAGCTAGGTGACAAGTCTAACTGCCAATCCAACTGTGCTATTCTGATACACAAATTGGAAACCTCTAGGTAGCACGTGAACAAAAGCATACGGGCAATTAAGGCACCGCCAAACAAGTGAAAAGAACCGTGCTAGCAAGTCAGTTTGAAGATTATAAAGGTGTCAAAGCAAAACATAAACCAGATTGAAGAAGTCTTTGAGGTCACAGGAGTTCTGCACACCACCATGTTGGTGTGCCTCCAGAGTGAGCAAGAAGTCAATCGACAGTACCAAAGTAGTCAGCGGTGGCCTCACGGAAGTCCATCCCATAGTAGGAAGTAAAGTAACCAGCTCCATAATAGTGCCCCGCATCAAGAGGACCGCTCTCATGTAAGGCCATGCCGTAGTAGAATGCCATGTCAATACCCAAATCCGCTTGAGCCAAATCCTGAAATGCTAAAAAGCTCAAAGTGTCAGGAGGCTCGGGCGGCTGAAGCTGTGGCACATCGTCAGGCAATAGGAGACCCTGAGCCGTCATCACTGGATCAAGAAAATCATTCGTAGAGAAAAATGACGGAGCTTGCCAATCGAGATCACCACCAGGCGAAGGCACCTCCGTAGCCGGTGCACATGCCGACACAGCAGAAGCTGTGGACGCCGAAGCAGACACACCCGCAAAAGAAATGCACAACAGAGAGAGCACCGCGAGAGCGCCGATCGCCGGCGTGCCAAAGCCGAAAGGCGGCACACCGCATCCGATAGCACCGGACGGAGCCCGCGGCTTCACCGCGAAAGTACCGTCGGCGTAATCCTCGTAGTCGTCCGTGTCATAGCCCGTCAGGTCAGACGGGTGGACGGCGGCGTGATTCACCGTCTGCACGAAGCCTCCGAACTCACCGCATGTCGCCTCTGTGGTGGTCACCCGCGCCGATTGAGCTGGCGCGGGCTGTACATCCTTTGCCTGCGAAACAGGCATAGCAGGGGCCGGCACGGCGGACGCCGATGCCGCCGCACCACCTGCCGGAACCTGCCCCTCCGGTGTGATCCCCGCCGCAGCGGCAGGGCCACACACCAGAGCCGACGCATGCTCCTCAACCGCACTCCCAGGAACAAAGGATGCGTGAGTGTAATGTACCTTCTCTTGGGCGGCCTGAACCTCAGAGGTGAGGGCATCAAGCCGCCGCAAGATGTCCTCGTCGTCGGTCCCGCCAGAAGGCGGAGGCGGTACGCTGAATCCGTAGGCCGACACGTCGATGCCGCCAATCCCGCCCGCGGAAAGCACAGCGGGGGGACCATAAGCCGAAGCCGCACGGGCGAAGGCCTCCGGTCCATCATCCGCAGCCTCCTGGAAAACCTGCACAAGTGCCAGGGTGTGAAGACCCTCCGCATCCTCCTCCTCAATAGGAATGCAGAAGGCCGCTGCCGTGGCCGACGAATGCTGGCGCCCACCAAGAGGGCAGTCGCGGTACGCGTGATAGGCGTCCCCTTTGCCCGCCTTGCGGCAACGGTGGCAAAGGGGCTTGGCCTTCATGCTGTCCCTGTCGAACCCCACAGACGGTGCCGGGTGCACACCCACTCGATGGCCTCGCGGATGCTGCTTACCGCGCGGCTGCGGCTGCTGCTGTCGCTGAGCCGCGCCCGCACGATTGCCCTGCACAAGCGCCTTCAAGGCGGCGATCTCGTCGAGAAGGACCGCGTACTCAGAAGACGTGATAAGGGCGGAGGGCTTACCGCCCGCCCCCAGTGTCTGCTTCTCACGCACTGCCGCCCCATCATCCGACTGCGCCCAGGCCTGAAAGATGGCCACGACGAGCGCCTGGAGCGAGCGGAGAGTGACCCCGCTAAGGTCACCCGCAAGCGGGTACCGCACCTTCACCGCCGCGTAGAACACGGGGTCGAGGCGGTTGTAGAGGGACAACTTACGGGTCTCGTCGGTGGGCTGCCAGTCAGGAGCGCGGTTATCCCGCACCAGACGTTGCTCACGAGCCAAGATCGGCTGCGGGTCAACGCCCGCGGGATAACGAAGCGCCGCATGCTCCTGCTGGTGGCTCTCGCGAAGGACCGTCGGCACGCTCCCCTTGATGATGTCGATGAGGGCACGACGTCCATCTCGGTCAGCCGAAGAGTCCGTACCCCGAAGCCAGGTGTCGGCCACAGAGTTGCGCTCCACGACGAGGGCCAAGACGTCATAGAGCAGTCCATTAACCTTCTCGATAACCAAAGAGGTGGGGTCGTCGAGGTCAAAGGGGGCCAAGTCCAGTCCAGCGGACTCAAACTCGGTCCGAAGCTGCACCACCAACTCGGAGAGGCGGTCGGTGTCGTCGGTACCACGATAATGATGTTTCTTGGAACCAAGAATATCCTCGCGGATACCCTTGGCCCAAGCCCGATGTAGTCTCCCCTTGTAGACCACGTCGACCGCAGCGTGTTGGTCAACGAGATGCTTCCGCAACGCGACAGCGGCGTCGGAGTTGCTGGAAGGATTAGGGGCACCACAGGCGGGGTGCTAGCGGTTGGGGTGTCCCGAACCGCATCTATAAGCCGTATAGAGGCGTCCAAGTCGGAGTCCTTCAATAGGCGTTTACGAGCTCGTGTAGATGTCGCCATTCTTCTGAAAGCCAGAGAAAAGATGATGCGCGGCAGCACGTTTGGGTGTTGTGGCGGAAATGGAGGGATGACGTAACGGCAGAACGTGCGGAGCGGCGAAAAGAGCGAAGGGCACTTGCAAATGTCGGCGTGGTCGAAGGTGTCCGGAGCACCAGCCCAAAATACGTAAACCAGCGTGATCAGGGCAGGTAAAGTAACGCAAATGAACATTGCCAATCCCAAGCAATAGCAACGCGCGGTGCCCATGACTCGCAGCCGCAAAACACGTCTACCGTAAAATCATGTCCAAATCCTAGTCGCACCCAAACGCGCAAGTGCGCACCACCTCTTCAAGCGGCTGCTTAGCCAATCATGGCCAAGATAGCAAGTGGAATGAAAACGTGGATGGGGCCACGACCTACCGGAATATCCAAGTACACTAGATATCAGAAACTCCCGTACTCGTGTGGATAAACTGTATAAGATAAATAAACCCTAAGCTAGATATACCCGGAACGGTCTCGGACGGTCTCGGTGTCTAGCCTACCTGTGACACAGCGTGTGTCACAGTACGAACCTACAGATCAGTCAATAGTCCAGTGTTGGTCCTAGGAATCTGTCATAGGTGCCTGCACCGGGACTCCCAGTCAGGGCTGCCTATACAGATTTCAGCACGCCCTTAGCCATCAAGGGAATCACTCGACAGCCCACCTTCAGTTCACCGCCCACCCACCACACTGATTACCCCCTCCGGACTTCTATGACTTGACCCCAGAAGTTCTGCAAACTTTTTGCAGGTTTTTCTCGCCCCCCTTAGCCTGTCCCACGGCGTACAAATTATCCCAAGGGACCTACTCGACCCCTGTGCACCGAAATATGGCTATGGGCCCTACGCTACAGCTCGCACAATGCAGCTGCCCCTGGGGTTGGAGGGCAAACCGTCATAGAGTTAATTTATGAGCATTACTATAATAGGTTGCTTTTGCCGTTTTAAACGAGGTCCCCAAAAAGCTCGGAGGAGGAGGAACAGCAACAAGGGACAGGATGTCCGTCTCTTCTTCTGGAGGTTGCAGTTTCTTGTTCATGCCCAGACCAGCAGCAGCAGCAGCAGCGTCGCAACCCACCCACCCCGTCGGATGTGACGTGTGAGTGATTCTGGTAGCTGTAGAGACGTAGAGACCATGCACCATACCACCACCAGGCACGAATATTAGCTATCACCAGCCGTCGATCTATTTTCCACATATAATGTGCTCGTTTATACTTAAGGGATGGTAACATATGCTTAGCTACTATCGGCCCTTCGATGCTAAATATTGACACCGATCGCCATCGCAAGTTTGATGTTACGGGTTATATCGTATGCTCTGAGCCGTGAGATAAGGATTTATCGGGGTGATCCTATCGGTTCAGATTGTTCTGAATGCCTCAAAGATTGACACAGAAATGCTAAACCAAAACGACAACTTAAACGCATGCTCTAGCTCTCGTCTCGTCCCGTGGTTTGGTGCAGGTCGCATCAATATGCTCGTCAGAGGAGCCAGAACTTTATCAAGTCACCTCAAAGGACGCATGAGTACAACTTTCGGCGGCGTGCAGGTCCCCACCAGGACCTCTGCGTTTTGGTTTGAAGATTTCAGGTGTCGTCTCGCCGCTCTTCTTTGGCCTGATATTCGAATGATGTTTGGTTGAGAGTATAGTATCGGATTCGCGGCTTGAACGTGTTTCTGAGGCTTTCCTTGACGCCCATATTTGCTCTGCCGGGCGACTCGATAACTCAGGGATCGTGGGCGGCTGACGCTGGAGTTGTCCTCGAGCGACGGCAACCGACTCTACCTCCTAGGTGGATCTTCGAAACATTTTTGGCCCGCTTGTTGAAGATGTCGCTTCTTTTGAATTTGGAGAAATATTTTCAGGCAGCGAGAATGCGATGTGGCTCCCTGCCCGTGTGCCCGTGCGCCCGTGCGCGTTGGTGTGCTTTGATGCGGGTATTTCCGTGTGCTGTGTCACGTGTCGATGCCAGTGCGACGGTGAGATAAGGTGTGGCACAGCATTGTTGTAGCAGTGCGCTGAGTGGATACGTCTTATGTTTTCCCGAGAGTTGCCATTGAACGTACACAATCACCGGCTTACCTCGATGGCCGCGAGCTAGTGTTGTCACCTGCATGCCCCGAAGTGTCCGTGCGCCTTGACCCTAGATCCTGGAATGGAAGTTTACATTATGTGAGCCTTGAGGTTTTATCTGAAAGTGCTAAAAGAGGATGTTGCCTGATTTTCGCCGCCGTTGAGCTTTTATGGTGGTTTGTGTTCTTGAAAGCTGCTACACTGGTCGGAAAGCAAAGGCCGCCACACGTCCCCAAGCTCTGGTCTGCGTTAAGCCGGAGAGAGTCACTCCGCCTTATTGTGGAGGGCGCCACGTGGCAGTTTTGCAATACCAGGCATATCCTCTTTGCTCTAACGGTCGGGCGAGCGCTGTCGCAGAGGGAGGACACGCTGCAATACGCAACGCATGGGCGCTGCCGACGGATTGACGAGTGTGTTCCAAGATTCCTGAAGGGACGCAGTTCTGCGGAGAGAGAGTGGAGTTGCAAGTGAGAGGTGGGCGCCCGGCATTATGTCTTTCGGGTGACTGTCGTTTTGAATAAGACAAGTCCCACTGGCTGGCTGGAGCAGGCACCTCGCCGTTTCCTGGAACAAATCAGGCCTTGCCATGCTTTCGGAAGACTTCAGCATTCCTCCATCTTCAGTGTCCTCGTTAGAGTTTCGGCCAGCGTTGCTAAGGGCGAGTAAGTAGACGGTGCAGGGTCTGGTTGCTAGGAACGAGCTATGAGGGCGTGCACCGCGATGACTGATGACCAAGCTATGGAGCGCCCCGGCACAAAGGGAGAAGAGCAGGTGTAGAGCCCAGCGCAGAGTAGAGGTCGAGCAGTGCTCGTCTTGTGAGGTGTTATTGAAAGAGCAGGTGTAGGCCCAGCGCAGAGTAGAGGCCGAGCAGTGCTCGTCTTGTGAGTGTTATTGAAAGAGCAGGTGTAGAGCCAAAGCGTGAAGAGGCGAGCAGTGCTCGTCTTGTGAGGTGTTATTAGAGAGCAGGTGTAGAGCCCCGCGCACAGTAGAGCCGAGCGGTGCTCGGCTTGTAGAGCATTGAGAAGCAGGTGTAGAGCCGGCGCAGTTTTGAGGCCGAGCAGTGCTCGTCTTGTGAGAGTGTTATGAAAGAGCAGGTGTAGAGCCCAGCGCAGAGTAGAGGCCGAGCAGTGCTCGTCTTGTGAGGTGTTATTGGAAGAGCAGGTGTAGAGCCCAGCGCAGAGTAGAGGCCGAGCAGTGCTCGGCTTGTGAGGTGTTATTGATAGAGCAGGTGTAGAGCCCATCGCAGAGTAGAGGCCGAGCAGTGCTCGGCTTGTGAGGTGTTAGTGAAAGAGCAGGTGTAGAGCCCAGCGCAGAGTAGAGGCCGAGCAGTGCTCGTCTTGTGAGGTGTTATTAAAAGCATCCTGAACGGGCCAGGTCCCTGTCGAACCTCTCCGATCAAAGTGGGGCCGCGCAGCTCTGTGACAAGCAGTGTGAGCGGCCTTGGGCACTGTGCTGGGCACCTGCCCAACCGAGCACATGGCGTCCACTATATGGGCGGAGGTCTCTCTCCCTTAGTAACCCCTCGTAGCAGTATTCTCTCTTCCTCGGTGTTCCTTTGAAACGGGACTCCCTGTCTGATCAGGAAAGCAGCGACCACAAGAGGCCCACAGAGAGGGGCACCTGTCATGCTTGCCACCTGCCACACTAGGCTCACGTCGTAAAGCATTGCGTCCCATGAGAGTTGCCTGTGCGTGACAGCAGGTCAGCTCGGGGCATAGGCAGGCGCAGGGCAGCGGCCTCGACGAGCTGCGGGGGCGCCAACTCCTGAGCTTCTTCCCGGGGCACGGATGGTACGTGGGAGAAGTGCGGGCTTGCCGGCTGCGCGAGGATGTCGGGCGCCTCTTCCACGTGCGCTACACCGACCTCGACGAAGAGGAGCTGACGTGGCTCGAGCTGCAGCCGAAGCTCCTTCCCATACAGGTCTGCCCACAGATACGACCCCGGTGTGAGTTGAGACGGGTAGGGGGTGTCTGGGAGGTATGTATCGATGTAGGGTACGCTTACCATTTGCAGACACGCATGCGGGCACCAGCTTCACAACGATGCCGGGGTGCGCTTACCATTTGCAGGCACGCCTGTGGGCACCAGCTTCACGTAATGCCGGGGTGCGCTACCCATTTGTAGGCATGCATGCGGGCGCCAGCGTCACATCGATGCCGGGGTGCGCTTACCATTTGCAGGCACGCCTGCGGTGATGACCTGTTGCAGGACGCAAAGCATGCATGCCGCTTTTGATCGAGGGCTGCGGTGTGCTTTACAGCCGGGAGCGGAGACAGCCGGGGGACGAGGCTGGGAGCAGGCCCTCACGGCCGCTGCGCAGGCTGTCCCGTGGAGCGCCGCGAGTGCGCGAGGCGCAGGGCCAGCCGCACCAGGTGCCACATGCAGCGCCTCACCGCGGCCTCCCCTTGCCGGCGTGTGTTCCTCGCAACGCGCACATCTGCACGGTCCGATGGATGCAAGCCGGCCGCTGCTGCTTGCTGTCTGGCACGATGAACCCGCCTGCCATGCCTGCTCGACGGGGATCAGATGCCCTCGTCGTGTTCTCGGAATATCGCAGGAGATTCCAAGCTCGCCGGCACTGATGACATCGAGCCCACGCCTTGCACATGGCAATCTCCCTCGGTCTGCAATGGCGGCACTGCAGTGGCCGGCGGGACAGTGCACGCCATGGCGAAGCATGAGCGCCACACGGGGGAGCCAGCGGTGGACGCTGGTGCACAGCCTCAACCGGAAGCCCCAAGTGATTGTCGTCAAGTGGATGACCTGGCACCAGCGGCCGCCAGTCATCCATGTCATCCGACAGACCCACTTGCGGTCGCCACCAGAAGGAGTACGCTGCGAAGCGCCGGCCAGAAGGTAAGTGCCTTGCGCAAAGGATGACCCTGAGAGGCTAGTGGATGGACAGCAGATGACGGTCAGATATGCTGTTAGGCACAGGCTAACCGGGAGGCAAGACGGCGCCTGTTGGCGGTCGGCAGCCGAAGCATGCACGATTCCAGACACTGTCACCCGCCTGAAGCACATCCCCATTCGCCTGCAGCACAACCCTTGCAGCCACTCCCACTCGCATGCAGCATAGCGCTTGCAACCACTTTCACTTGTTTGCAGCACAGCCCTTGTGACCACTCCCACTCGCATGCAGCACAGCCCTTGTGA
>LGRX02030729.1:0-14141 GCA_001247695.2 Cymbomonas tetramitiformis | reverse complement strand
AGTAAGTGCATTAAGAGCAAAGACAACAAATGACAAGCTAAATGCAACTAGAACAATGCAAGCAAACACACCGTGACGGGGGGATATTCACGGTCCCGTTCCGATACCTCAGCAGGCTCCAACTTCAGGCCGGCCAGTTTTCTCCCTGTCATCATCTCGGGATACAGCTTGTCCGTGTTGGCGTGCCTCAAGTAGGCCTTGTGTATCCTGCGTACATAAACCACTTGTTAGACGGCGTCCTTACATATGTACACCGCCTTCCACCCGTATGGACGGCACAATAAATGGTGTCCACGCGTATGGACAGCAAAACAACACCACGCACACATATACACATGGACGTTCGCGTAAGTGCAAAAGGTGAAAATGTGAACGTTGCAGGGGAAGGCAGGGAGGGAGGGAGGACTTGCCAGATAACATTTGTTTTTACTATAACTGACTGGAGGTTGTGCTCCAGCCTCTCTATCGTTTTGGCAGCCGACCCGATGCGGAGTTGCTCGGCACTCACGAGCTCATCCACCATGGACATGTGGTGGGATAACATCCTCTCCACGGGGTAAACGTCCCCCTTCTCTGGGAGGTGCACCACAAACTCCACGTACAGCTCGTAGGTATCGCTGGGCAAAAGCATCGGCTTCTCGTTTAAGGATTTCCCCGGCCCGATGGCGGCGACGGTTGCCCGACCGATGACGAGGTTGGAAAGGCCAGTTTTGGTGGCCTTGCCGGTGGCGTAACCGTCACCGATACGACCCACGTCCGCCTGGGCGGTGGCAAACACGTCAACCTGGTCCCCGACAGCCAAAGGGCCCTCCAGGTTGGGGGAGTGCTCGTCTGCCTGCGGCGCCGACCCTTCGGAGACCGTCTGTTGGGGCGCTTCCACCTGGACACCGTGGGGACGACGTATGGACTAAGTCGTTCGTACGGGCGACACACGCGTGGAAACATATAAGAAAAACAGTTAAGAACTGGCGCTCACTAGCCAAAACGTACACCCCTGTGGACAACGTGCAAACTACGTGGTTCATAAGCGTGGAAACAATCAAGCGGCACAAGTTGAAAAAGGGTTCACATAACCACGCGCCTGGACACCGTTGGACAGCGAGTGGACACCGCAGTTTACAGGCGGAAGAGCACAAAAGTTACCTTCGGTTTCTTTTCAGGAGCTTCAGGGGCTTGGGCACCAAGCGCTTTGAAGATCTCAAAGTGCTTGCCTTCGGTGAGTGGGTTCCCAGCAGCCACTGCCAGAGCCACCCGCAGGCACGCATCTGTCTCCTCCGGGGTCGGCATATCCCTGTGCCCGTACACCTTGTACCCGGCCGCTGGACCCTTGTACCGGATGTGAAACCCGTCGGGGAAGTCCTGGGTGACCTTAAATTTCCAGCGACCGGGCCCATCCGAGTTATTTTTTAAATAACTCAACCGGTTGGTGACGTATGTTTTGACCATGCGCAGGGGCACCTGCGGGTGTCGGGACTGGATATGCTTGGATATCTTGTTGTGCACGGCCACCCCGATGACGGCGACCGTCCCAGGGGGCAGCTTGCCTGTTCCATGCCAGTCGTCGATTATCTCCCGGGCGTCTTCCTTCATGTCGTTTAAAACTTGGGCGCCCGGGTCCAACACCAACCGCTCTGTATTTGCGGCCTGCGCAGCCTCTGCAGGGTTGGCTGCACCCCCCGCCCCGGCAGCCCCTGCAAACATCAGCATTTGCTGCTGCATGCTCTGCATTTGCTGCATCATTTGCTGCATCGCGGAGTTTGACCCGGTCGCCTCGACCAAGTTGGTTTGGCGACGGGTCGGTGTCGTGGAAGTGGGGGCGGGGGGTGGTGATTTTGGTTTCTGTGTGCGTTGTCTTCCGGGCTGAACTCGCAATCTGGTCATGTTGGGAACTTACGAAACAAAAAAGCGAGGAGGTTCGTTTGCTGGAGGACTGTGGGCGTTTGTATTTGGCTTACTTTTGGCGGCGATGGCATGAAAACGGTATTCACGGGCGTGGACAGCGCTGCCTTCGTGGCGTTCATCCGTACAGTACGGGCGTCCGAACGTATGACCGTTGAGCTGGTGTATGAGACAGCGTCGTCCATGGGCGATTTTGCACATGCATGTCTCGATTTCTTTTTTCTTTTTCAAATTGGTATCAGAGTCCTCTCTGTAGGGAAACTTTTTTATGAATATAAGTTTTGCGGTGCAGCAGGTTTCCATCACCGTGGGTGCGTGGCCGAGTGGTCAAATGTTGGTAAGCCGAACGCGTTGTACGCGAGGGTACGGGGTTCGAATCCCCGTGAAGGCATGGGCATCCACGGTCCCCCTTGTAGGGTAGCGATATGGGCGATTGCCGCCGACAACGCGCTAGTCTACAAGGGGCGCCGTGGGTGCCCACCCACGCCTTCATGCAATTTTAAGTCTCAGTAACTCATGGAGACCGTCCGATTAAGAGTGGGGGGTTCATCTGGACCGTCGATTGCACTGTCCGCTGGGAAACAATCCCACTGAGTGCCTGTTCTGGGGTAAATAGCAAGCAGCGAGAGGGCGTCTAACCCCCCTCCCGCTTAATTATTTTTTTGTCCCCCCGCTCCGATTTTAGCCCTCCATCGGCCTTTTTAAGGGATTTTTTTTTGCCATTTTTTCGCTAAGTATTTCTACCCAAGTGTCCACCGTGTGGTAAAATGTGCTGTCCGTACGCTGTCCATACGGTTTGTATGTTTTTATTTTCCATGAGGTCCAGTTTCATGTCATATGGACGGTCTGAAAAAGGCCGTCCATGGGACATGAATCATACGGACAGTCAAGGCTAACTCAGATGGACAGCGTATGGACTGCTAACTGACGTTTCCACGCGTGTGGACATTTTTCAACAAAAAGCGTACAAACACTATAAAGTCGTACGAAAACTCGTAATTCAGCGTGTGCTTTTCCTATCCATCCATGCGGACTGTTCAAAATGTGCTGATTTTTCCAACCATATGGACAGACCGTCCATGGGACATGCCCACGTGTGGAAATGTGCTTATTCATACGAAAATTCGTACGAACCCCACATGGACAGCTAACTGACGTTTCCACGCGTGTGGACAACCGCTCTCATGGACTAGAATGCTTGCGGAATCCACACGGACAACACATAGCGTCCATCCTTAATCTAACGTGTGGACCACGAGTTTACAACCTTGACGTAAGTGTCGGTGCATTCGCGCAGATGTGACATGGAACGTATGAACACCGTTGTCCATACGCTGGAAACCTAAGCCTAGCGTACGAACGCCGTACGTACGACGCACGGACGACCAAAGATGCCATTTTGTCCCTGCGTTGAATGCAATGGTGAAAGGTGGTTATCCAGTAAGCAAACTCTCCGGCACGTGCGTGCCAATGGACTTTATGGTGATCGATCGCCGTCACCAGAGCGACAACAAGATGAACATAGTGAGGAGGAGGAATTCCCAGAAGATGTTGCCATCCACGAGGCAGCAGATGCGACGATCCAAAAAATCAATCGGCTCTTCTTGGGACCTCAAGAGGACCCAAGCGCAGAGGTACAGTAAAAACCGGTATATAAGAAGCTCGGCTATAAGAAGCCAGCCGCTGGCTTTTTGCCCAAAAATTAAGAAGCCGGCTAAGAAGCCAGCCGCTGGGAAAAAAACGGATGGCGATAAAAAAAATGCCATTTTAAGAAGCTATACCGCTGGAATTTCGAGAAGAGGCTACATTAAAATGATCGATTTAAGAAGCCGTATCATGAATATCGATCCAACGAACTCGTTCTCAATTAATCGTATACAACGTATCGATATATATCTATATGTATATATGTATATCTATACTTCGAAGAATGCAACCATTATTAAGGTTCTATACACTTGAGAAGTTTGAGGCGGTCTTATGCGTCCATAATTGCATTATGTATGTTTGTACTATTACAGGCACTGTACAGAGTACATGACAATAATTTCTAAGAAGAACCGAGTTTCTTGAAAGCTACCCACGAACCAAACTTATAGTTGTCTACCTCAGGCAAACCACCGACATAGTTCTCGTCTGTAAGCGTGTGACTGGCCTCACGATCCTCGGTGCGGTAATACACCTTGAAGTTGTACCCAGAGTTGTTGCGCGCCAAGATCTTCTTCACACGACCATATTGCCAGCCATACACCTCCCACTTGAAGAGAATGTATGTTCCAACCAGTCTCTTCGTCAGCTCAGGCATCTCAGGCATGGACTGCATACCTTCAGGGACCCAGAATGGAGCTGCCTCGATAGTCTCGTCGTCAGAGGCTTCCCCATTGTCACTGTCGTAGGCATCATCTGCACACTCTTCCTCCGAAGAGTCTGCCTTCAACTCACCTGAAGCAGCAGGCGCACTTTCCACTTGCATGGCATTTGCCTCAATCTCGTCGGCTGAGACAACCTGCTCGTTCTGCAGAGCAAGTTCAAGCCTTTTCTTCAACTCACGAGAGTACTGGTGCATGTTTTGAGGCTGCACCTTTTCTAACTCAGAAAGGTCGATAGTCAGGTTGCACCCAGTTCCGTCAAAAGACTTCCCAGCGATATGTTTTTTCCACAGCTTCTCGTAAGCCTCGCCGCTCCAGAAGGTCAGCAACACCCTGCGGTCACTCGCAGTCAACGCGCCCGACTCCCACTTGGAAAGATTGTCATCATCCTCCAACCACTTTTCCAGTTCAGCAGCAATCAATACCTTCAGAAGTTGCGCGAGATGTCGATCTGTCGGCTGGAGAAGATCTGTGGCATTGGGCTCGAAAAACCAGGCAAGAGTATTTCCTGTCTCCTTCAGCTTCTTACGAAACTCCATATTCACCTGAGAGTCCAGGTTATCCATAAGCAACAGCTTTTCTCCTTCCAGCTCCTTCGCCCATGGGAGGAAAGTCCCCTCCAACCAGGCCAAGCTGAAGTCACGGTCAGCCCACGCCTTCTCTTGTGTCTATTGCCAGATCGGTGGGTTTACCCACCGTAACACGCTGTTACGGTGGGTAAACCAACCCTACGCTTTTGGCGCGTAACGGGGTCGTTACGCGGTTCCGCAAGAAATGTGACATTATAGTGACCAACTAGACACCTAAAACCAATACTAAAAGTACTCGGGGGTCAATAGACTTGGCGGCAGACGCTGTTAAACATGCCTCCTATTGCGCTCAACTTGAGAAAACGTGAGAAAATAATAGGGTGTGAGTTATGCATTCCCGCTGGTGCGTGTGGGTGGGAATGGGCTGTCGCAAGAGTTTGGCGGGCAATGCCCCAACCCCCTTGACTATAGCTTGAAGGCTCGACTGACCGCATGTGACCCGGACAAAGCACCTGGCAATCGATTCGAAGCGACGTACGAATATGACGCAGACAAGCACGCGAAGTCCCTCGTCTTCATCACCGCGTATTTGCACTTGGGTGAATACATGACAATACACACGCTTAACACACAATGGATTGCCTTGTTGAGATGAAAAACGTGTGGTCTATGAATGTATTTTGATGTATAAACTTTTGCAGCTGCTTGAGCTGTACCCATTGACGTGAACATATTTCCCCCACGAGACCCTATGAAAATAACGGATTTTAGCCAATGTTAGGGCTTAATGAACCCCGACACCCCCATGGTAACGTAGCATGCCTACGATGTGCACATGCCTCCCCAAGTGATGTACATAAAAACTTAACATTGTCAACTATCACATCTGAAGTGCCAACCCTAAGATCGCATACTAGCGCCTCCCTCCGTACGGCACAGATCTACCAATATTTGTGACACGTGTAAACCCACCGTAAGCAAATTTCCCAACCTACCATAATATTTGGCAACTTCATGCGCCTCTTACACATCGAAAACACCTTAGAATGGTGCAAAGTATGTTTTCCATGTTCGAAGGGACTCTTAATGAGTGCCATCAAACATAGGTTTGGGACCATATACGCCGTTGCATATGAACTTTGGGTTGTTTAAAATCGTCATTACGGTGGGTTAACCCACCGTACCCATTTGGCAATAGACACTTGGAAATACACGTCAACACGTTTATCCCAGGCTTCTCTCTCCAGTTGAGAGATGCGAAGGCCTTTTCCTCGAAATATCAAGGCGAGTCGGATCTGCGGCCTGCCGCCCGCGTCAGATACGTAGCAGATCTGCAGTGTGCACTGTCGCTTTTCCAAGCTGCTTCCAGAAGGGGTGTTGATCCATACCTCTTTAGCTCCTTTCTCGTCGTACGTGTCTTGAAGTCCAGAAATGAAGCCGAGCGGGCTCTGGTCTACATTAATCCGATGGGTAGGGAGGAAACGGCCCCATTTCTGGTCAATCACAGCGTGTGCAGGTGCATTGTCCCCACGAAGCATCTTGAAATACCCCTCGTGCCACTTCAGGATAGCTTCGGTGCGATCGCCCTTGGACTTGCATTTGTTGTTTGTGCGCTTTCGTGTTGCCAGCCTGAAGCGGGTGGCAAACCGACGACGCCAATTGGAGCCTCCCGTGAAGGCTAATGCACGCTTATCGTCAATAGTGGGCACGACTTCTTCCTCGCCATCCTCATGACAATCTACACTGTCAGGAGACACAACAGCAACGACGCCTGAAGGTGCCTCCTTCGCCAACGTCGTTACAGCTGGGGGTTTCTTGGAGGCACACAAGTCGTCATCTGGTGTGCAACGTGGGCATCTAAACTGGCAGCAAATATGATGCCACCCAAGGCCGCAGGTTGAGCATATATTGATCGGATGCTTTTCAGGGCCCCAGGTAGCTGACAAGCAAACGTAGCAAACCTCGTCGTCAGTGGAGACAGACTTCACAGCCGTGGCACTAGTCGTATCTGCTCGAATAGCAGCGGCATCCCCGCACGCCTCCACCGCTGCTGGCTGAACATCACGCACGCCTGTGAGGTGCTGTCCACCTGTACGTATGATCGCTCGTATAATTTGTCGTGCACGAACGGACAACCACAAAGGACCACACCTACGCCCCTTCTTCCTACGATCTTTGAACTCAGAATACAGTTGCTCTTCCATCTCAGGGAAAATGCCTGTCACTGTCCGCTTTCGCTTTCGCAAGGTCTTTAATTTGTGGGTGCCAGCGTTTTTGAAGATAGACTCTCGCATGGCTGCGCCGTTCCAGTGAGAGAAGTTGCCTGCAGGAATACCTGTGCGCGCAGCTGCCTCATCGTTGACATTATCAACGCCACCTGACTCTTTCTCTAAAATAACCGCATCGAGCACAGAAAGAGCGTTGGCCTTCTCCTCATATGTGTAGGAGTGCCGTTTCAAGGCTCCACGCCGACCGTTTTCTGAAGTCGGAGGGGGCATCTTGCCCAACCTGGAACGACCAATAGCACCCAAGCGCGCAGCAGGAGGGATCTTATCAGATGATTTGCGCTTGTTGGCAGAGGAATGGGCAGGCGTCATGATGTCGAAGGATAACTCAATATCCACCCATAACCAGGCGTCCTCATCAAGAATCTCGCACGAAACCTCACTGTATTGCACGTTCATATGAACGTCCAAACCACGGGACTCTTTCACAAAATCTCTTTGGGAGGGAAGCATCTCGAGATGCTGAACCTTTTCATGCTGGGTTAAGGCTGGCGCATGGGCAGTCTTGAAAACACAGAAGCGGCAAGAATAACTCGCTGCCGTAGAAACTGTCGTCGCTGCTTCACAGACCTGATACGTGGAGCCAGATTTTGTCGTGACTGTCGCCTTGTATCCCATACTGAACAAAGATTGTTGCTTGGTTGGTTTTGGTTTCGAGATCTTGGCCACTGTCTGCGGAGTGTCTACACTAGTTGTATTCTGCTGACCGAGAACGTCTGCGAGAGTGCGTTGTTCGACCGGCTTTTCAGATTGCGCGAGAGACAGAGGCACGGTTGCGATGGTGCTCAAAGGAGTGGAACCAGTTTCAGAGGAGCAGTGGGCTGAAAGTGATGTGAGAGGAGGGCTGTTTGGGGAGGGTGCTTGGACTGTTTCGTTCTCGACTTCGAAAGTAATCTCTGACTGCTGAGCATCACAGCTGACTGCTGGAATGTCCTGTGTCTTGGACACTGTGCCGTCCAAAACGTTGCGCTTCTGAGCGACATACTCAGACGTGTCCAATATTTCAAGCGCTAGAAATTCTGCCAGCTCTTTTAACTCGGATTGAATCGCGTTTGTCAGGGCGTATACAAATCCGCCCGCGAGTGACAATAGCTTGCTTTTCTCGGCTTTGAAGTCGGAACTGCTAATTTCACCGCGGTCTAACAGCTGCTTCAATTGCTGCAAAGAAGCCTTCACTGCTGGATCCATCTTACAGGAGCTCTGTGAGCTCCAAGAAATACACCGGAAATAAGAAGTCACCGCTGGGTCTACAAGTATGTGTGTCGGTTTCTAGGTTTAAAAAGCCGAAATTAAGAAGTTCGACGCTGGTCGACAGTCAGAAGTTGGACCCCCAAGATTAGAAGCTGAGCGCTGGATCACGTTGGCGAATCTGGAATCAGAAAATTTTGCCGATTTAAGAAGCGGCAAACGCTGGATTTGGATTTCCGATGGTCAGGATTTTGCCAAATTAAGAAACGTGCCCACGCTGGCAAAGGCAAATCCATGACCGTCGATTAAGAAGCCAGCCGCTGGCAAAATTTCCCCGGCTTCTTATATACCGGTTTTTACTGTAGGTCTTCCTTATCAGCTAAGTCAGCAATTCATCAGCATTCATCACATTCATGCCTTCTTTGAGGATGTGTGTGTGTGTGTGTGTTTGTGTGCGCAGGAAAGTCTAGAAAACGTCCAAGCGTCCGCTGACGTTGTGGCGAACAATTTCGTGTTGGATCTTCTCGTCTCCCACAACCACCACAACAGCTCGCAGGCCTACTTCGATGCGATTCTGAACATTCTGCGTGTTCACTACGTCGACAAAGTAGCCGATAGTGCACATACTCACATCGCAGAGGTTCCATCTACCTATGCACAAGTATTGCAGAAGTGGAAGGAGATGTTCAAGGGATACAACGAAGTGGACGTTTGCCCCGAGTGCTCCGAATTCTTTCAGGACGAGCACGCCAACCGCGACAAGTGTCCGAAATGCCTGGAACCGAGATACGAGGACGGAAAGACGGTGAAGGGGGTATACATTCCAGGTCGAGCTCGCTGTATTTTTCGATGGTGGCCGCTCGAAACGCTGTTCACCGTATTCTTCCTGACGCCGGAGTTAGCCATGCTAGCGCGTACGTGGTGGAAAGAAGGCATGTTGGACAAAGACCCCCGAGCGGAGGTACATGGTATACTGGGTGAGTTTACTCCGAAATTTCAATCCGTGACTGTGTACACCGCATGGACGTAAGGACTGTACATCGTCCGTGGGTACGATTAGCATCGTCCACCCGTGTGGACGAAGCAAGTGCGGAATTCGTATGTCGTATTTCCCACTGCTCGTGCAAACTCGTCCATGTAGGTGAACACCATATGGATGGTAAATACGTACGCCGTCCGTACGCACGGACCTCGTTATCCACTCGTGTGAACAGTTTAATTGCGGAAATCTTAGGTGCCATTTCCCAGAGCTCGTGCAAACCTGTCCATGAGTGTGAACACCGTATGGACAATTCGTTCGCTCGTCGTCCGTACGTGTGTACTTAGTTATCCACCCGTGTGGACAGTTAGTGTAAGGAATTCTCATGTATCGTTTCCCAATGCTCGTGCAGACTCGCCAGGATTTCTCAACTTCGTTCGCAACAAGTGGGACGTCTTTAAAGACCCGAGGAACATTGCCATCATGGCGTGTGCGGATGGCGTCCAATCCTTCAACGACGGCATACGCACGGTGACTCCGCTGTGTTTTACGATTGTCAATTTCCCAGGAGAAATTCGCTGCAAACGAGAATACGTGATGACTTGGGGAATCTGGGATGGAAAACCGAAAGTCAGCAGCAAGTTCTACGACATGTTCACCTTGGAGGTTAACAGACTGACTATCGGCGTACGCATGTTCGATGTGATTACCAACACGGTTTTCACGTTCAAGCTCGTGCTGTACAAAGTGCTCGAAGACTACGTTGGCTTGAGCGACGCAGCGAGACGATTGGGAGCTAATTCGTACTTAGGTTGCCTAAGATGCTGGATACGGGGTACTGAGAAATCTACATCTGGTCTAACGAAAATCATATATTCCTCACTACACCAAGGACTGCAACCAGGTAAACGCATGACCCCTTCGTTTGTCCCCTTTCCTTCTTCGGCTGTACGTGTGCCCACCGTGTGGACACCCCACGGACAGCTCGTGGATTTTTAGCTTACATTATGTGTTAAAGAACACCCTGTTCGGGCTAGTGGATACCGGCGTCCATACGCGTGGACGACGGAACCATATGTCATCCGTACGCGTGATTCACCGTCTAAGCGTGTTGTGTTGATTTTCTCCGCCGGCATTGAGCAGGTGAATCAATTCCTCTTCGCACCAACAGCGAAGTCCGCGAAACCCAACAGCTCCACGCCAAGATGATCAGAGAGGGACGAGTGCCTAAATCAATCATCGAGGAATTCATGAAGCAGAGCGGGGTCAAGGAACCATGCCCGATGTCAATCATTCCTGATTTTGACGTTGTAAAAGACTACCTTCTCGACTTGATGCACATCTTGTACAACCTGATTCACGGCGTCCACTGCGTGATTTTTGGTGATGGTTGGGGACCGAACACACGCAACTATGCGCGAAAGATGAAGGTCCATCGATCGTGGGTTATCGCACCCCACCCAGAAATGTAAACGATCGAAGATCTGCTGCGAAGCGACTGGCAGGTAAGCTGGTAGGTCGTTTGCGAGTTTCTGCTGTTCCATACGGGTGGACACCTTGTTCCGTCCGGACGGACGTCCTATGCCACCGTTCGGACGACGTATGGACCCTCCACTGTATGCCTAACAATGTAAATTCTTCGCAGACAAACCATCACCGTGGGGACTGTCACCGATCGCAAAGACCGGTGCAATCAAGTGGGTACGAAGTCTGAAGCTCCCGACAAATATGGGACCTCTACCTAAGAAACTTTTGCAGGAGAAGTACAACAGCCCGAATAAGGTGCGGAAGATGAAGGCCGCGGAGCTGGTGGTATCCCTCACTTCTGGGATACTGGGCGTTATTGCATCCTGGCAAAATGCTGACGGGCAAGTTCTCCGTCCACAATACGCGAAGTTCGTCGGCGAATTTGCGGTGGTGGTTCGAGAATTAACCGCCCCCTCAATTGATCCAGAGGTACGTTAATTAGCCTAATCCACGTGTGCTTCCGTGTGGACACCGTACGGACGCCGCACGGACGACGTATGAAGTCGTTGTCCATCCGGGTGTTCCTCCAGTATTCACACCTGTCATGTCCCGGTTCGAGATTAAGGTTGCCTCTCATTTTGCCTTTCAGGAAATGAACAAGCTGCAGAGCCGAGTCATGAAGTTGAGAGATGAGATGGAGCGGAACAACACCGCTGAGGCGTTGGTGATTATGTCGCATCTTCTCGTGCACATTGTCGACCAGCTGAAGGACAACGGCCCTGCACGGGAAATCTGGATGTATGTCTTCGAAGACTATTTCGGGGTGTTGAAGCTGTCCATCAAGACCCGCTCACAACCAGTCGCCAGCATGATGAAAGGATTGGAGTTGCGGCGAACGGTTTCCATGGTTGCGGGCATCAAGCAGATGCATCGAATTGGTCGAGCTCCGCATTATCGACCTCCTGCAAAGCAGAACATCTTTACAACAAAATCAAGCACTGTGCGGCCATCCGCTGGTGAGCACATCCATAAGTATTATGTGTACCATGCATGTCAGTCTGTCCATGCGTGTGGATGCTTTGTAAGTACGTTTGCACGTAGTTGTTCACACGCGTGGACAACGATCCATACGCACGGACAGTACTTTACTATTGTCCGTTTGATCAATAGCACTTGTCCAAGCGCGTGGACGAAGGGCCTTCCGTGCGGACGACGCCGCCCACACGTGTGGAATACCTGTCCGTACGCACGGATAGGTTTTCACTATTGTCCGTTTTCTCTCTCTTCAGTCTTCTTGTGAGACAACTAATTCACTTGCGCGGCGTCAATCGCAACAGATGACAGGGAAAAGATTCAAGTTTATCTTCGTACCGAGTTCCCCGAGTACGACATTCTGTGCAAAAATTTCGACGACAGACTCGCCTTATTCAACAGGCACCAACTCATATGCGTGTCTGTAAATTGTGCAAATGCCATGTGGATGGCGTATGGACGGCGTACGGCCACCGTATGACAACGTACGGAACACTGAGTCCACCCGTGTGTACCTTGCGAATGCAGGAACGCTCTGCAACCGAATCGTCGCAACCGACGGGCGGGTCGTCGAAGGCCGATGACGAATGACGTGGTTCCGGTGTTTCTACAACCAGACACGTGGCGGAGGTGCCCAACAACTTTGCAGATTCAGCCTTTCACCGAGGAGGAGCAGGCCTTCGCCTTAGCCGGCATCGCCCCGTGGACGGAGTATCCTAGCATCAAGATCGGGCGTGAAGATTTCCGAGTGCACGACAGCGACATTGGTTTGAAGAGCTGTCAACGGTATTTCAAGAGCATCTTTCGAACTCCGGGAGTGCCAACTCAAGCCCAACTTCTTACAGGCGAGATACCGGACGATGACGTTGAAGATAGGTATGGGGAAATCATGAAGATTGTCAAGCTTGACCTTCCCGGTCACGAGATCTTTCTGTTGAAGGCCCGTTGGTACCCAAAGGCGGCTGCGCTTGCGGACGACATCAGCAAGAACATTTACCTGCGCAAAGACATGCCATGGGACGTGTCTCAGCCATTCGTTCGCGCAAACAGCATTGAGAATCAAGTGGTAATTCAGGATGTTCCTTTCATGCCGGCTTGGCTTGCCCGGTTCAAAGGAAATGCTGTCCCTTTGGCCATTCGACGACGAACTGATTGCTTGAAAGTTGTGTTGGATCGCAAGGCGGATTTCTTCCGTGAACTCGATGGTAACAGTAGTAGCGAGGATGACAGTAGTAGCTCATCTGATTCAGATGATTGCGGATGATACACGATGTAATATATATGTAAATAAACCGTATGTAGGCTGATACCTGTATTCACACGCATGATTCCGCTAATCCATGCGGGTAAACTCTTATCCACACGCGCGGATGTATGTGTCCACACGCGTGTTTCAACAAACTCCAATTTCGACGTCCATACGTATGGATTGGCGATTTCCGATCGTCCATACGTCTGTCCACACGGCGTCCGTACGCATGGGTTCGATCGGTGACACGCCTCCATGGTGCCCACATGGCTGATGAAGGGGCAGGAAATGCTCGGGCACACCCAGGCCCGGGTGCAATGGCTGTCCACACGTGCGGACAAGCGCAAACGAGTGGCGCAGCACGGGTCTCACACTGTCCATACGCCCGTCCACACGTCGTCCGTACGCGTCCGTACGGTCCAGGGACACGTCCCCATGGTGCCCATGTGGCTGATGAAGGGGCAGGAAATGCTCGGGTACACCCAGGCCCGGGTGCAATGGCTGTCCACACGTGCGGACAAGCACAAAAGAGTGGCACGGCACGGGCCTCACACTGTCCATACGCCCGTCCACACGTCGTCCGTACGCATGGGTTCGTCCAGGGACACGTCCACATGGTGTCCATATGGCTGAGGAAGGGGCAAGCAGTGCTCGGGTACACTCAGGCCCGGGTGCAATGGCTGTCCACACGTGCGGACAAGCGCAAAAGACTGGCACGGCACGGGCCTCACACTGTCCATACGCCCGTCCACACGTCGTCCGTACGCGTCGGTACCGTCCAGGGACACGTCCCCATGGTGTCCATATGGCTGAGGAGGGGTAGAAGCGGCATTCCTCGCTGTCCGCACGTGTGGACAGCAATTTCCAACGGTTCATGCGTATGGACGGCACCTATCCACACGGTCGGGCAGTGTACGGAGCGTCCACACGCGTAATAAAATCAGGTAAACTAGCATACGTCGTCCACACGGGAGCACACGTATGGACGACGTGTGGATTTATCGTATGGACACCGTATGAACATCACTTTTGCAAAATAGACATTTTCACACGTGTGGATTTTGCAAAAAAAGCGTCCATACGGCGTCCATCTGCAATCCACGCGTCGTTCATCTGAATTTCCACGCGTGTGGACAGGCCAAT
>LGRX02030728.1:0-10460 GCA_001247695.2 Cymbomonas tetramitiformis | reverse complement strand
GACTCGGGAGCTTTACCCGGTTTTGCCATCGGACCCGGCAGCCCACGAGTCTCCTTTTGAGGAGCCCTTGCAGGTGACCTTCATGGACAGGTTCCACCCGTCATGCCCCGACAACCCGTCACTAAAATTGTGCTCGATTGAGTTTGCTCAAGGGCGAACTCACCCGGTAGAGCTTTCCGTGATCGACGATGACACCGACTCGGACATTTTTTCTTCCCACGGAGACGAGATTCCTTCGGCCCCACCGACTACGCTATCACGTGTCGGTGTGGCAAAGTTGCCGAAGGTCTTCTCTTTTGCATCCCTAGCCCTGCCCGCCCTCATGTGCCTTGCATGTGTGTCAGCGGTTCAGGGTTCGGTGGTGCTCGATCGAGCCGCTGACTTCACCGCAGCAGTACATCCCACCGGGGTGACTGCCAACGGTCTGTCTGACTGTCCGTATGCTTTACCTTTCGGATTGTCTTTTCCTTCTTTGGTTTCGGCAGACTTGGGTTGTGACTTTTATATTTCTGGATTCCTTAATTTGCTCTACGAGTCTGGTTCTGGCTCTGGCTTCTGGTTCTGGACTCTGGATTCTGGTTCTGGATTCTGGATTCTGGGTCTGGACTCTGGCTTCTGGACTTTGGTTCTGGTTCTGGATTCTGGACTCTGGTTCTGGTTGAGCATCTTTGACTCTGTCAACTTCTTCAACTCTGGTGAACTCTGCAGCTTTGTGGACCACTTTGAAAGTGGCTGAGTAGCTTTGAGATTAGCTGTAGGAACTTGGCTTGAAAGCAGTATCCTAGCAGCAGTTTTAGAATGCGGACCGCCCTGGCTAAAGCACAGGCCTCCCACTAGCTGATAAGGTCTCACTAGCAAGCGAGATGATATGATATGATAGCACGGTGTCCACTACCCGGTGGTACATGGGGATGTACCCAAGAGGGTCTGGGTACATAGGGATGTACCCAAGCTAAATCGACGGTATGGGGGCATAAATTCAACGGTTTGTCGTTACGAATCATCAATATAGCTAGCCAACATCATCATTAACACGGGAATATGCCGTCACAAGCATCCTGGTAGGATATATATCATGTCAGGTGCATTCAAAACCATGCAAATCGCAACTTGGCTCCCAAAGACATTTTTTAATTGTTTTTTACCACGGTTTGTTGCGACTCGCCTTTTTCACAGTCTCGCATATCTAGGGGGGGGGGAGGGGATTCTTCACAAAGTGGAATACTTTTTTAAGGTTTGTTACACCACAATATCTTAATTAATCCATTCTCGTCATGTTCGGCGTACCCTAGATCCCCAAGCTTAACTGCTTACTTGCCGCACGGCACGAGGTACCGTATCGGGTATGGGGACGAGTCGGCGCGAGCGGTTGAAGGTGACCTGCGATATCGATTATTATGACCAAAAATATTTGTCAGCTCATTCTTTGAACATGCATTGCACAGATACATATGCCTTCGTTCAATATATCGATGGGTGGGATGGAGTCATCACACATGTCCGCGCGCATTTTTTAGGCGAAATCTAAAATCTGACACTGTTTTATAATGAGAAGTCTTGATGATGAAGTATGATAACTTGTGAGGTATGGGACCGCCCCATAATAAAATAAGTGCTTTGAAGGGTCTATGTTAATGCCCTAATGAAACATCGACCAAATATGCAATTTTCATGTGCATAACCATGCACAAAAATCGATGTACCCAAGCGATGTACCCAAGAATTTGCAACTTAATGATTTCGCCTTTTCTGGGAAATCACCTAGGCAACCGCCCCCAAAAACCCATGTCTATGACATGAATATCGCCATTCATATGGTTCATACCCAAGATTGGTGTGTTATTGACAACCTATATCGGCCATATGGCCACTTGAAATGTTTCGAGCTCGCCATGGCGTGCGGAACAAAGAGTGGCTTGGGTACATCGTGATGTACCCAAGACCGGGTAGTGGACAACGGATGTTATTGAACAGTAACAACTCGTGCAACGTAAGAGCGGGTGATGAGTGCAGTGCTTCGTCCGAAGTTACTGCTGTAGCCCAACGCTACCTCATCTATACCGAATGCCCTGCATCTCATAGATGCTACCGCTATCGGGTTGTGAACCCAAGGCATTGGTTGAACAATTAGTATCGGCTGAACGAATAAGCCATATGATACTCACATGCTTGTTCAGAACATGCTTGAAGCGAAGATGAGTTCTCTCCGAACCATTTGGTTCTTCAAGGTTCAATCTTGCTTTGCCATCTCGAGTCCAGAATACTGGCCTCTCGATGACAGGTGTCACTCAAGTCTCACCTTGCGTAAATGACAGATGATATGACAGTACATGTCATAGTCGACCGTACTGACGACTGTCTGTCATTATAATATATGACATGACTCGACATGACATGACATGCCATGACATGACATGACATAGTATGGCATGTCTGACAGGTATGACACGTATGACATGTATGCCATGTATGACACATGTGTCATCGGTCATAACCCTGACAGATCTCCCCTCTTAAGAGAGTTGTGACCTCACAACGGGCATACCTTTGTATATGTCTTTGGTGTCTTTGTTGTTGCTGTTGTTGTTGCTGCTGCTGGTACCAGTCTTCTTACACCGATGTGAGGCGTCCCTCATGGTGTTTTTAGGATATTGGGGGGAACTGAGTCCACTTTAAACCCTCACCTTAGGCATTTAGCCTTACAGTTCTTAGGATGTAGCCCCCATGAATTGCGTATCGTATTGCAGAGTGACGATTCAAGGTTCCATGAATTGCGTATCGTGATTCAGATTGACGCTGAAACTGCGTATCGTGATTCAGAGTGACGATTCAAGGTATCCGAGGTTTACGTTACGGATTATTTGCGCTAGCCGTCGACGCCTTTGCGAACGATGATCGACGTTTTCAGCGAATGAATTCGAACGATTCTCGGCCTGAGCTGATATATACAACTGATCGACGAAAACCGGTACACGTTTCCACAGTTATTATATATAGTGCACCCAACCCTTCCTCCCCTCCTGAAGCTTATAGCCCAATGTTGGAGGTTCACAGGCGGTCATGGGGAGCCCGATGTTTCCGGAGTTATTTCACCGGGGGCTTGGTTTAATGCAAACGGAGTGGCCCTGCTTAACGGAATTGGACTTATAATCCTCAACCGGTCTGCTCAACTCCTCAATTTTTTGGTCCAGTACGCACGCTTTGACGAACATCTGTCGATTCAGAGTGGATTCGCCACGTACTAATGTGAAATTTGTTATTAGTTATGTGTGTCAGGCATAACTTAGGATCACAACTCCGTCCACCTCAGTCGATGTCTCCTTTTCGGATGACTGGCCACAAGATCCGAATGACAAACCACGGTATGGCAAAGGTAGCATTTAGCAGTTTTAATTTATCCACAGATATGATATCTCGCGTGTGTGCGTATTTGTGCAAGGGTATGGTTTTGTACAAGGCTCACTACACCTTTAGCAAGGAAGGATCAATTTCCCGCTTCTATGCAACATAATGATAAAACATTAAGAGCAAGGTATATAGATGATCGACATGTATTAGTATATATTACAAGAAGTAAGGGCATCAGGCTTGATATAATGTTTAGCCTTCATAGGCAGCTATCATGTCTGCTGCATTGGTCAGCTCTGTGGCTTTGACCCAGGTGTCATGCTCAGGGCCGTAGCCTGCATATTGCACTAAGTAGTACTTGACACCTCTAGTGATTTTATCTGAGAGTATGTGTGATATCTCAAACAGTGGTTGCCCTTCTTCGGTGATCATCTGTGGCAGAGGCAAAGGTGCTTGGATCGAGTCGTTATACAGCTCTATTCTGGATACAGGCTGTGCCGGATGGATACGGATATCGAGATCTCCGAAATCTAACTCGTATGCACGTCCATGGCTTAGCACTTTGGATATGGTAAACGGCCCAATATAAAGTGTCCGCCTGCCTCTGTCAAACCAGTCCATTGGATAAACTCGGTCCGTAAAAGAACTTTCTGCCCTATTGCATATTGCCGAGGCATGTGAGTCTTATTGAATCTGGCTTGGCTAATTTCTGCTGCTCGGGAAATGTTGTCTACCGCGTTGGTATGTACAACCGAGTACTGGTCAAAATGATCTCGAATAGCTTTCTGTATTGGAACAGGAGCTTCTGGCGGAATAGTGATTGCCAGGTCATGAGGCGAAAGTGGCTGCGCCATCGAGTCGAGATAAAATGGTGAATAACCAGTAGATGCAGAAACTGTGTTGTTAATTGCAAACTCCACCAGAGGCAACTTGTCCTCCCACGAATTGGCTGAAGTATCATTGCAACAACACCTGTGGAGAAACGATACTTTCTAATCAGTGTATAAACCAGAGGATGGTGAATCACGAATCAACAAATTGAAAATTACCTGAGGATGTCCTCAATGAAGGCATGGCTCCTCTCATTACTTGCATTCGACTGTGGATGGTGTGAACGGGGGCGGTGGTGTCAAATATTGTGCTAGGACAACACACGGTGTCATGCGCGGATGACTCAGCAATGTCATACATGCCAGAAGCGTCATACGCGCCTTACAGCAATAGCGCCCGAGACCCCTGTTGAGGAAGAGACCCCCCTTATATGGGAGTACACAGTACCACTGTACTGTGTAATAATGTGACATGTAGAATACTGGCACATCATACCGCATGATAATGTAGTACAAGCATATGATAGGTTGATGAGACTTGGCCATGCTGACTAGGATTACCTCAGAGAGCTGAGTGAATAAGTAATGGCCAAGGCCAAAGAAACAGTTGAGATTTCTAGAGTAAAAACAGCCGCATGGCAAAAGTCAAATATAATACCTAATTCTTACATGCAAATATATGTAGTAAGTCTAGACATAGCAGTCCTATGTCTAAAGAGCTGACCTAGCAGTACCTAGGCAGTTAGTCATTATATGCAGTCCATATAAGACTCCCATCAGTAGTAGTTACAGTGCCTTGTGAGGAGCAGTCCTCCCACAAAATGGTATCAGTGTGCTACGCACCACCACCACCACCGCTTCCACAAAAATTTTCTGCTTTGAGATTGTGACTCTTCCGACGAATTTGCGTGTGCTTCAGTTTTTCGAATGGAATTTGAACTCTCGAGTTACTAGCGCGTTGCGTAACTTTGGGTCAGCACTGGCCAAGGAAAGTCGTTTGCGACTTCCTTCAGCGAGATGACTTGTGGCTCTGTCAAAATTCTTCTTCGAGTTACTTGTGAGGCGTAATCTTTCTTCGCGGATTGCTTCATAATGGTTTCTTCGTGCAGCTGCGCGTGCTTTGCAGTCTTATCTGCTGTGAGTTCCTAGTGCGCACGCAGTTCTTCACTCGAATGTTCGCAATGGCGTTTGTTCCTCAGCAACAAAAGTTCTTAGAATTGTCGGATGCAACTTATATTCTCTTCGCGCCGTGATCTGTGATGGAAAATTTCGGCTCGCCATGGGAGGCCTCCTACTGTGGCACAGTGTGCCACAAATAAAGTAGCCCAGAGCTATCTTTCGGCTGGCGTTCGCTCTGCGCCTGGGACTCGCAAATTACCTTTACAATTTATGGCAATTTTTGCGGGTGCTGCTTAAATTCGAGTTTGGGAATGGTCAAAATTGTACTTCTGGCCGCTGGCCTTATGTTCGCGCTCTGACGCGCTGGTCAACAACTCGTCGTTTTTCTTACTCGCTGGCAATTTTGCACGTTAATTCTTCTCGGGAGTTGCGCCAATTGGTCAGTGTTTTCCGCGGAATCTTCGTCTACTCTCTGCTCTGCGATTGGAATGTGTGCGCAAAGTTCTTCTGTGGCTCGGAATTGGCTTGATGCAGCAACGGATTAGCGCTATTCCGCTGGCGTGCGTGTTCTTCGTCACGTGTCTTTGCAGCTGCGCGGGATTGCACAAATTTATGCTGAGGAATTCGAAAATGTTCTTTGAATTGGCAGATGCAGCTTACTTGCGTTGCCCTTAACGCGCTCCAGTGTTCTTAGCAGTGGCTAACCCTAAGTGGTATCGCGCTGCAGCGTTGCCTTGACTTCCGTGGGCCGATCGTTGACCAATTTTGCTCAATTTGTTTTCGTCTTACCTCTTCGAGTTCGCTGGAAAACTTCAATTGGGATTTGGTAACGGCAGTTGCTTGTTTCCTGTTAAGCTTCTGCGTCTTCGCTCTTACACTATCCCTACATTCTGGGAAAACCAGAAGACGCGTCTTCTGAATGTCTTCTGAACGTCTTCTGGAACGTCTTCTGGGTCCAGAAGACATCCAGAAGACGCCCAGAAGACGTCTTCGGCGCGTCTTCTAATGTCTACCATCTTCTGGTTTCCAGAAGACGGTCAGAAGATCTTCCGGGGAGACGTCCAGAAGTTATCTTCTGGACGTCTTCTGTATATCTTCTGGATCCCGGAAGACGTCTTCTTGATATCTTTTAGGCGTCTTCTGTACATCTTCCCGGAAGATCTTCTGGATGTCTTCTGAAACTCAGAAGATGGTAGACATTAGAAGACGCGTAGAAGACGTCTTCTAGATGTCTTCTGGAACCCAGAAGACGTCTAGAAGACGTCTTCCGGAATTCAGAAGATGTACAGAAGTCATGCGGAAGAAGACGTTCAGAAGATATCTTCTGAATGCCTTCTGCATGTCTAATAAATTTCAACATTCGTATACGCATTCGCGAGGAATATTTTTAAATAAGCTTGCAAGAAGGATGAGTGCAAACAAGATGTATGGCATAATACACTTCTCGCCATCCTTAACAAACATATTCTCAATGTTTGATACACGACAAGAGATGATTTATTTGTGTGGAAGGCTAAGATGCTTTGGAGACTAAAATTGCTTTAACAATATTACTTTTCAATCAAGAACCTAATCATAAGGAGGGCCACATATATTATTATCCTAACTAGCTAAGTGTCTAGAACTACTTCACATTCATGTTCTAAACAACTAGTCTAATTACCTAGAAACGATGTTCATCTAACATGCACACATGGCATAGGTCTTGGACCACGCCAAAACATGGGTTTTCCACTCGCTCGTTTTTAACCGATCTGAAAAACAACGCACACCAAAATACCAACACTTAGTAGAGTGAAAACACACAATGAATACAAGCACAAATTTCTAGGAAGGGTAAGGTAAGTACCTTTACTCTTCTAGTTGTGGGCGATGAGCTGAAAATGCGCTTTTCCCACTTGCTCATTTTCAGCCAATCTGAAAAACAAAGCGCAACTCAAAACCAAAGGTTAGTAAAGCGGGAAAACACAACGCATAAAGGCAGTATTTTTTAGGTGTGACACTAGGGGATGATAGAGCAAATACCTTTATTTGTGGTGTTGAGGTTGGGCTGAAAATTTACCTTTTGGACTAGGTCATTTTCAGCCGATCTGAAAAACAAAGCGCAACGCAAAACCAAAGGTTAGTAAAGCGCAAAAATAGTACGAGACGAAATAATACAAGATTACCGAAGGAAAACAAAAAGGCCTAGTGGTGTGAGTTGGAATCGAACCAACATCATCTCGTCCAAAGGACGAGCGAGAACACATGTCTCGTTCACACCTCAATTAGACGCTAAGCACGCCGAAGTGCGCGTAAAAAAACCAAGGCACGAAAAGCACCCGCAATCACTATTGAAGTATTGCGTTGTGCAATGTTTTTCTGTTAGACGAACTATTTTAAAAGGACCACTTCACCCAGCAGCAGTCCGCGGAAAACGAGGCTGCGGTGGAATTGAGTTGGATGCAGGTGTAAAAGTGGTAGATGCAAATTTCACTTCAACGTTAAATAAAATTCAAACTCGAACGGTCATGTCGATGTGCGGTGCGGTGCTCGTGCTCACTCCCCTGCGCTGCGCTGGGCCTGACGATGCGATGCGATGCGATGCTAATGCTAGCTGACGATGACGCCTGACCACGACCGCGACCACACGCCAGCGCCACACCAGCGCAGCGCAGCGCTGGCAGATTTTCCGGGTTTGCTATCCGCGGTATCGTGCAGTCATCACGTCTCACGCGACTCACTGCGCGCGTGATCGACTGTTCGACCGTTGCTAGGAGGGATGGTGCTCTAAAACAAGAGCAGTTTCTTCTACCAACTTCGTCGGCCGTTTTAACTTAGTAACTTGGTACGTTTGCCCCTCTCCCGAACAAACCACTTGTTTTTTTGCACTTCTACCTACACCACACAATTATGCCCAGTATTGTGCACCTTATATGTTTTTTTTGTTTTTTCGCGATTTTTAAAGCTTTTTTCAAAAAAAAAACAAAAAAAACAAAAAGACATACGGAAGACCCCCCAGATATCTTCTGTGCATCTTGTTACCCTCCAGAGATGTCTTTGAGGAAGACGTGTCTTCCGGAAATCTGATACTTGTAGAAGTTCCACCAAACGTCTTAACACCCCTCTTCGGGGCGTCTTCCTCATTTTTTTGACGATCTTCTACGCGTCTTCTAATGTCTACCTAGGGCCTAGGTAGACATTAGAAGACGCGTAGAAGATCGTCAAAAAAATGAGGAAGACGCCCCTAAGAGGGGTGTTAAGACGTTCGGTGGAACTTCTACAAGTTGCAGATTTCCAGAAGACATGTCTTGCTCAAAGACATCTCTAAGACAACCGGAAGATGTACAGAAGATATCTGGGGTATCTTCCGCAAACACAGTCAAGAAGACGTCCGGAAGATGTCAAAAAAATGTCTTCCGCGTGTCTTCTGCGTGTCTTCCACGTGTCTTCCGCGTGTCTTCCGCACCTCTTCTGGGTTCAGGAAGACATATATTCCCCGAAGGTGTTCGGAAGATGTACAGAAGGTATCTGGGGTATCTTCCGCAAGCACAGTCAAGAAGACGTCCGGAAGATGTCTGGAAATGTCTTCCACGTGTCTTCTGAGTGACTTCTGAACGTCTTCTGAGTGTTTGTCTTCAGGATGCCCTCCGCACTACCTTGGCCAAGTGTCCTTTGTATAGGAGATAGAATGGCAAGTAAACGTGCCGCGCATCTCCAAAAGGGGGAAGTGCCCCCAAAGACCAAAATGTCGTCCTTCAAACGAGCGATGCTCACTAAACCCCCCCCCGAATCCGCGGCGGAGGGCTTCCGTCAATCCAAGCCGGAGGTCTTGAAGGGGAAGATGGCAGCGGTGCACGATTGGTTGTCTACGGTGTCGCCATCCCGCGAGCTGGATCATGAGATGTCGGCATGGCTCGGGGAAGCCGTCTACAGTCATGAGCATTCCCCTGCAACAAGGTGCTTGCTTGTCTCCATAACCCACATGCATCTATCATGCACATTTATGCAGTTTGGAATGCATACTACAACCGAAGATGTGTGGAGCATCTTCTGCGCAACTTCCGGACGTCTTCCATGCGTCTTCTATGAATTCACCATCACAATGTTTTCGCAGGGCTTAAGATCATGAGGACGCGGTTCGTATTTGCGTGCCGCGTCAAAGCAACCGGCCACCTTTCGGCTTAGCCGAGCCCACTAATGTGCTTTTCTCGGTTCAAGAGTTTTTTGGCTATGTGCAAGAAATTTCAGACTTGCATGAACCGGGCTTTAAGGAGCATACGTGGGAGGACATTTTCTCCGATCCATCGGACTTGGCCGATGATCCGGGCACGGTGCACTTTCGACAACATAAGTGGCTGCTTGAGCCTCCCATTGGCGTCAACCTCCAAGGAATGGTGTTGAAGATACGGGATGCAATCGCATCGGGCGAACCATATCATCGACCTCCGGAGCTTGTGAGTGATGGGGATAGGCGGATGAATCCGCAAAGGCTTTCACCTTCACCTCCGGCCCCGACTGGATGAAGTTGTGGACATGACCTATACCGAAGTCCATGAGCCCGAGGACCCTCCCCCGGAGATGCCAACACGAAGGTGCGAACCGGTTGCCACGGCATGCCCGTATCTCCATGAAAGATGTATGCCTGCACGCTCCATCGGAAGTCGTTCCGAAGACGTTCCGAGCGTCTTCTGCGCATCTTCCGGGCTCATGGACTTCGGTAAATCTAACGTAGAGCAAAATGACAATAGCAGAATCTGAAATCAAGCATTCCAAAACTGAAATCTGAAATCCACCGTAGAGCAAAATCAGCCAAAACTGAAAATCGGAAATCTAATGTGGAGCAAAATGACACATATAAAAATCTGAAATTGGTTTGTAAAATCTGAAATCAAGTATTCAAAAAACTGAAACCTGAAATCTAACGTAGAGCAAAATCAGCCAAAGTTGAAATTTGGAAAATCTAACATAGAGCAAAATGACAAATGCAAAAGTCTGAAATGGAGCATTCCAAAAACTGAAAACTGACATCCAACATAGAGCCAAATTAGCCAAAATTGAAAATCGGAAATCTAACGTAGAGCAAAATGACAAATGTAAAAAATCTGAAATCAAGCATTCCAAAAACTGAAATCAGAAAACTAACGTAGATCAAAATTAGCTGAGATTGAAATTTTGGAAATC
>LGRX02030727.1:0-12224 GCA_001247695.2 Cymbomonas tetramitiformis | reverse complement strand
GTCTTATTGAATCTGGCTTGGCTGATTTCTGCTGCTCGGGAAATGTTGTCTACCGCGTTGGCATGTACAGCCGAGTACTGGTCAAAATGATCTCGAATAGCATTCTGTATTGGAACAGGAGCTTCTGGCGGAATAATGATTGCCAGGTCATGAGGCGAAAGTGGCTGCGCCATCGAGTCGAGATAAAATGGTGAATAACCAGTAGATGCAGAAACTGTGTTGTTAATTGCAAACTCCACCAGAGGCAACTTGTCCTCCCACGAATTGGCTGAAGTATCATTGCAACAACACCTGTGGAGAAACGATACTTTCTAATCAGTGTATAAACCAGAGGATGGTGAATCACGAATCAACAAATTGAAAATTACCTGAGGATGTCCTCAATGAAGGCATGGCTCCTCTCATTACTTGCATTCGACTGTGGATGGTGTGAACGGGGGCGGTGGTGTCAAATATTGTGCTAGGACAACACACGGTGTCATGCGCGGATGACTCAGCAATGTCATACATGCCAGAAGCGTCATACGCGCCTTACAGCAATAGCGCCCGAGACCCCTGTTGAGGAAGAGACCCCCCTTATATGGGAGTACACAGTACCACTGTACTGTGTAATAATGTGACATGTAGAATACTGGCACATCATACCGCATGATAATGTAGTACAAGCATATGATAGGTTGATGAGACTTGGCCATGCTGACTAGGATTACCTCAGAGAGCTGAGTGAATAAGTAATGGCCAAGGCCAAAGAAACAGTTGAGATTTCTAGAGTAAAAACAGCCGCATGGCAAAAGTCAAATATAATACCTAATTCTTACATGCAAATATATGTAGTAAGTCTAGACATAGCAGTCCTATGTCTAAAGAGCTGACCTAGCAGTACCTAGGCAGTTAGTCATTATATGCAGTCCATATAAGACTCCCATCAGTAGTAGTTACAGTGCCTTGTGAGGAGCAGTCCTCCCACAAAATGGTATCAGTGTGCTACGCACCACCACCACCACCGCTTCCACAAAAATTTTCTGCTTTGAGATTGTGACTCTTCCGACGAATTTGCGTGTGCTTCAGTTTTTCGAATGGAATTTGAACTCTCGAGTTACTAGCGCGTTGCGTAACTTTGGGTCAGCACTGGCCAAGGAAAGTCGTTTGCGACTTCCTTCAGCGAGATGACTTGTGGCTCTGTCAAAATTCTTCTTCGAGTTACTTGTGAGGCGTAATCTTTCTTCGCGGATTGCTTCATAATGGTTTCTTCGTGCAGCTGCGCGTGCTTTGCAGTCTTATCTGCTGTGAGTTCCTAGTGCGCACGCAGTTCTTCACTCGAATGTTCGCAATGGCGTTTGTTCCTCAGCAACAAAAGTTCTTAGAATTGTCGGATGCAACTTATATTCTCTTCGCGCCGTGATCTGTGATGGAAAATTTCGGCTCGCCATGGGAGGCCTCCTACTGTGGCACAGTGTGCCACAAATAAAGTAGCCCAGAGCTATCTTTCGGCTGGCGTTCGCTCTGCGCCTGGGACTCGCAAATTACCTTTACAATTTATGGCAATTTTTGCGGGTGCTGCTTAAATTCGAGTTTGGGAATGGTCAAAATTGTACTTCTGGCCGCTGGCCTTATGTTCGCGCTCTGACGCGCTGGTCAACAACTCGTCGTTTTTCTTACTCGCTGGCAATTTTGCACGTTAATTCTTCTCGGGAGTTGCGCCAATTGGTCAGTGTTTTCCGCGGAATCTTCGTCTACTCTCTGCTCTGCGATTGGAATGTGTGCGCAAAGTTCTTCTGTGGCTCGGAATTGGCTTGATGCAGCAACGGATTAGCGCTATTCCGCTGGCGTGCGTGTTCTTCGTCACGTGTCTTTGCAGCTGCGCGGGATTGCACAAATTTATGCTGAGGAATTCGAAAATGTTCTTTGAATTGGCAGATGCAGCTTACTTGCGTTGCCCTTAACGCGCTCCAGTGTTCTTAGCAGTGGCTAACCCTAAGTGGTATCGCGCTGCAGCGTTGCCTTGACTTCCGTGGGCCGATCGTTGACCAATTTTGCTCAATTTGTTTTCGTCTTACCTCTTCGAGTTCGCTGGAAAACTTCAATTGGGATTTGGTAACGGCAGTTGCTTGTTTCCTGTTAAGCTTCTGCGTCTTCGCTCTTACACTATCCCTACATTCTGGGAAAACCAGAAGACGCGTCTTCTGAATGTCTTCTGAACGTCTTCTGGAACGTCTTCTGGGTCCAGAAGACATCCAGAAGACGCCCAGAAGACGTCTTCGGCGCGTCTTCTAATGTCTACCATCTTCTGGTTTCCAGAAGACGGTCAGAAGATCTTCCGGGGAGACGTCCAGAAGTTATCTTCTGGACGTCTTCTGTATATCTTCTGGATCCCGGAAGACGTCTTCTTGATATCTTTTAGGCGTCTTCTGTACATCTTCCCGGAAGATCTTCTGGATGTCTTCTGAAACTCAGAAGATGGTAGACATTAGAAGACGCGTAGAAGACGTCTTCTAGATGTCTTCTGGAACCCAGAAGACGTCTAGAAGACGTCTTCCGGAATTCAGAAGATGTACAGAAGTCATGCGGAAGACGTTCAAAAGATATCTTCTGAATGCCTTCTGCATGTCTAATAAATTTCAACATTCGTATACGCATTCGCGAGGAATGTTTTTAATATTTTTAAATAAGCTTGCAAGAAGGATGAGTGCAAACAAGATGTATGGCATAATACACTTCTCGCCATCCTTAACAAACATATTCTCAATGTTTGATACACGACAAGAGATGATTTATTTGTGTGGAAGGCTAAGATGCTTTGGAGACTAAAATTGCTTTAACAATATTACTTTTCAATCAAGAACCTAATCATAAGGAGGGCCACACATATTATTATCCTAACTAGCTAAGTGTCTAGAACTACTTCACATTCATGTTCTAAACAACTAGTCTAATTACCTAGAAACGATGTTCATCTAACATGCACACATGGCATAGGTCTTGGACCACGCAAAAACATGGGTTTTCCACTCGCTCGTTTTTAACCGATCTGAAAAACAACGCACACCAAAATACCAACACTTAGTAGAGTGAAAACACACAATGAATACAAGCACAAATTCCTAGGAAGGGTAAGGTAAGTACCTTTACTCTTCTAGTTGTGGGCGATGGGCTGAAAATGCGCTTTTCCCACTTGCTCATTTTCAGCCAATCTGAAAAACAAAGCGCAACTCAAAACCAAAGGTTAGTAAAGCGGAAAAACACAACGCATAAAGGCAGTATTTTTTAGGTGTGACACTAGGGGATGATAGAGCAAATACCTTTACTTGTGGTGTTGAGGTTGGGCTGAAAATTTACCTTTTGGACTAGGTCATTTTCAGCCGATCTGAAAAACAAAGCGCAACGCAAAACCAAAGGTTAGTAAAGCGCAAAAATAGTACGAGACGAAATACAAGATTACCGAAGGAAAACAAAAAGGCCTAGTGGTGTGAGTTGGAATCGAACCAACATCATCTCGTCCAAAGGACGAGCGAGAACACATGTCTCGTTCACACCTCAATTAGACGCTAAGCACGCCGAAGTGCGCGTAAAAAAAACAAGGCACGAAAAGCACCCGCAATCACTATTGAAGTATTGCGTTGTGCAACGTTTTTCTGTTAGACGAACTATTTTAAAAGGACCACTTCACCCAGCAGCAGTCCGCGGAAAACGAGGCTGCGGTGGAAGTTGGATGCAGGTGTAAAAGTGGTAGATGCAAATTTCACTTCAACGTTAAATAAAATTCAAACTCGAACGGTCATGTCGATGTGCGGTGCGGTGCTCGTGCTCACTCCCCTGCGCTGCGCTGGGCCTGACGATGCGATGCGATGCGATGCGATGCTAATGCTAGCTGACGATGACGCCTGACCACGACCGCGACCACACGCCAGCGCCACACCAGCGCAGCGCAGCGCTGGCAGATTTTCCGGGTTTGCTATCCGCGGTATCGTGCAGTCATCACGTCTCACGCGACTCACTGCGCGCGTGATCGACTGTTCGACCGTTGCTAGGAGGGATGGTGCTCTAAAACAAGAGCAGTTTCTTCTACCAAATTCGTCGGCCGTTTTAACTTAGTAACTTGGTACGTTTGCCCCTCTCCCGAACAAACCACTTGTTTTTTTGCACTTCTACCTACACCACACAATTATGCCCAATATTGTGCACCTTATATGTTTTTTTGTTTTTTCGCGATTTTTAAAGCTTTTTTCAAAAAAAAAACAAAAACAAAAAACATACGGAAGACACCCCAGATATCTTCTGTGCATCTTGTTACCCTCCAGAGATGTCTTTGAGGAAGACATGTCTTCTGGAAATCTGCAACTTGTAGAAGTTCCACCGAACGTCTTAACACCCCTCTTAGGGGCGTCTTCCTCATTTTTTTGACGATCTTCTACGCGTCTTCTAATGTCTACCTAGGCCTAGGTAGACATTAGAAGACGCGTAGAAGATCGTCAAAAAAATGAGGAAGACGCCCCTAAGAGGGGTGTTAAGACGTTTGGTGGAACTTCTACAAGTTGCAGATTTCCAGAAGACATGTCTTCCTCAAAGACATCTCTAAGACAACCGGAAGATGTACAGAAGATATCTGGGGTATCTTCCGCAAACACAGTCAAGAAGACGTCCGGAAGATGTCAAAAAAATGTCTTCCGCGTGTCTTCTGTGTGTCTTCCGCGTGTCTTCCGCGTGTCTTCCGCACCTCTTCTGGGTTCAGGAAGACATATATTCCCCGAAGGTGTCTGGAAGATGTACAGAAGGTATCTGGGGTATCTTCCGCAAGCACAGTCAAGAAGACGTCCGGAAGATGTCGGGAAATGTCTTCCACGTGTCTTCTGAGTAACTTCTGAACGTCTTCTGAGTGTTTGTCTTCAGGATGCCCTCCGCACTACCTTGGCCAAGTGTCCTTTGTATAGGAGATAGAATGGCAAGTAAACGTGCCGCGCATCTCCAAAAGGGGGAAGCGCCCCCAAAGACCAAAATGTCGTCCTTCAAACGAGCGATGCTCACTAAACCCCCCCCCGAATCCGCGGCGGAGGTCTTCCGTCAATCCAAGCCGGAGGTCTTGAAGGGGAAGATGGCAGCGGTGCACGATTGGTTGTCTACGGTGTCGCCATCCCGCGAGCTGGACCATGAGATGACGGCATGGCTCGGGGAATCCGTCTACATTCATGAGCATTCCCCTGCAACAAGGTGCTTGCTTGTCTCCATAACCCACATGCATCTATCATGCACATTTATGCAGTTTGGAATGCATACAACCGAAGATGTGTGGAGCATCTTCTGCGCAACTTCCGGACGTCTTCCATGTGTCTTCTATGAATTCACCATCACAATGTTTTCGCAGGGCTGAAGATCATGAGGACGCGGTTCGTATTTGCGTGCCGCGTCAAAGCAACCGGCCACCTTTCGGCTTAGCCGAGCCCACTAATGTGCTTTTCTCGGTTCAAGAGTTTTTTGGCTATGTGCAAGCAATTTCAGACTTGCATGAACCGGGCTTTAAGGAGCATACGTGGGAGGACATTTTCTCCGATCCATTGGACTTGGCCGATGATCCGGGCACGGTGCACTTTCGACAACATAAGTGGCTGCTTGAGCCTCCCATTGGCGTCAACCTCCAAGGAATGGTGTTGAAGATACGGGATGCAATCGCATCGGGCGAACCATATCATCGTCCTCCGGAGCTTGTGAGTGATGGGGATAGGCGGATGAATCCGCAAAGGCTTTCACCTTCACCTCCGGCCCCGATGGATGAAGTTGTGGACATGACCTATACCGAAGTCCATGAGCCCGAGGACCCTCCCCCGGAGATGCCAACACGAAGGTGCGAACCGGTTGCCACGGCATGCCCGTATCTCCATGAAAGATGTATGCCTGCACGCTCCATCGGAAGTCGTTCCGAAGACGTTCCGAGCGTCTTCTGCGCATCTTCCGGGCTCATGGACTTCGGTAAATCTAACGTAGAGCAAAATGACAATAGCAGAATCTGAAATCAAGCATTCCAAAACTGAAATCTGAAATCCACCGTAGAGCAAAATCAGCCAAAACTGAAAATCGGCAATCTAATGTGGAGCAAAATGACACATATAAAAATCTGAAATTGGTTTGTAAAATCTGAAATCAAGCATTCAAAAAACTGAAACCTGAAATCTAACGTAGAGCAAAATCGGCCAAAATTGAAATTTGGAAAATCTAACATAGAGCAAAATGACAAATGCAAAAGTCTGAAATGGAGCATTCCAAAAACTGAAAACTGACATCCAACATAGAGCCAAATTAGCCAAAATTGAAAATCGGAAATCTAACGTAGAGCAAAATGACAAATGTGAAAAATCTGAAATCAAGCATTCCAAAAACTGGAATCAGAAAACTAACGTAGATCAAAATTAGCTGAGATTGAAATTTTGGAAATCTAACGTAGAGCAAAATGACATATGTAAAATTGCACTTTCGCATTTTCCCTTCAATTTCAACAAATGCAACGATCTTGATTATTGCTAATTAATTACAAATGGTCATCACAAATCACAATGGTCAAATGGGGGCAAGGCCATAAGAAGATGTTGCGTCCGAACGGCACGAACACCGGACCGAAGACGCTCAAGTGTCACGAAGGCGTTGAAACTGCTACAAGCGGGCATCATGAGCGTGCTAGCGTCTTGGGATAGAGACGAGGGCTACTCGAAAAACATGCTTGAAGACTTGATCGGGCAGTTGACGGTCATAACGAGAGAGCTCACTTCGGAGCTTGTAGACTGTAAGGTACGGAAGACATCTGGAAGACATCCCGAATACGTTCCGAGTACATTCCAAACGACTTCCTTAATTACCTTTTATTTGGTGATTTTGCAGGATGTTCCTAAGCTTCAAAATCTGGTGGATGAGTTCTTCAAGTCACTCGAGCGCGATGGCTCACCTGACCGGCTGGTCATCAACACGCATTTGCTTTCCCACTTCCCCGACCAACTCCTCATGTATGGTCCAATACGGGGGACATGGATGTACGTGTTCGAATCATTCAACGGGAAGATTCGAAGGTGGGTGAAGAACAATGCATATCCGGTTCAGAGTGTTATGCAAGGCTTCGGGCGGTACCGGATGGTACATGTGGTGCGAGGGTTAATCTCGGTACTTCGTCGCCGGCGGGAGGCAACCACCAATCCCACCCGGCCACCCGTGCTCCGGTTCTTGACCACCGCACCGTTGAGGGCGCCGAACACCGTGGTTTTGGGAACACAAGGCAAGCGCCATGTACTCTCCCGCGCTGAAACGAAAGCGCTGGAGCTGTGGATGCATGGCAACGTGCCCCAATACCGCAAGTTGAAGGCAAAATTCGACGACTACGTCACCTACTGCAAGAGGTAAGTAAGAAAATGAAACCCATAAGGTGCCTGGAAGACGTTTCATATATCTTCTAGGCATCTTCCACACGTCTTTGGTAAATACATGTCCTGACACTGTGCACGTATACATTCGCAGGGAAAACCATATGGTTCGGAGACGTATTGGCGCACATGCCGGAGGGTCTCGCCTGATGGATGTGCCGTTGCATATGCACGGTAGCGACCCCAAGGTCTGGCTGGGGAGACCATTCACGGAGAATGAAGCGGCACTCGTCGAAGGGCCTCCTCGCGCGTGTCAATCTTTCGGCTCGGTCGTGGTTCGAGGAGTTTGCTATCGCACGGCAGCTCAGGACAAGACGAAGAAAACTTGTCAACGTTACTTCCGAGCCTTTTTCTCTGGAGAAACATCAAAGGCCCGAGGAAATCGAGACTGACCGGTGCGTCCGTGCATTACGTTTTGGTGAATGTGCGCAGAATATGTACCGAATGTCTTCTGCGTGTCTTCTCGACGTCTTCGGGGATTCTTACTATAGAGTATTGTGGCTCCAACTCGCAGGTACGCCATGGTAGATAGCATCTACAAGGTCGACTTGGCCGCGAAAGAGTACATTCTTGTGAAGGGAAAGTGGTTCCTTGAATTCAACCAAGCGACGACAAAACGGTTTGCCAAGCTAAACTCGAAGTACGGGCCGGACAATACCGCAAAGGTGGTGTACACATACGACCCGGATGATCCCGAGACATCTTGGGACACTACTGATCCATTTATCCTGGCGGCTCAAATTGAGCACCAAGTTGTAATCAAGAAACATCCTGTGATGAAGACGGCGGTGGTATTTGATTTAAAGGCTGACTTTTTCGAGTGCATCGACGATGATGGTTCACGGCCGAAAGGTGCAAGACGCAAGAGGCGATCATGATAATACGCCGGGCATCGTACTTAGTGGTCTGTATGTTGAATAGATGCAATCGTACATGTATGTGTAGATAGACCTATCAATTAACTTAGCCGTATATTATGTATCATAGCAACAGAGCATGATGACAACCCTGAAGTTGTTAGGAAGATACCTGGAATGTCTTCCGCATGTCTTCCGTGCGCCTTCTGAATGTCTTCTGTGATTACGCGACTAATGTACGTGTGGTATGAAGTAGCTATGTGGCCAAATTGCATAATCATCACATATGTGTCGATAACACATGTCAGAATGTATTCTGGCCCAGAAGACATTCGGAACATCTTCCGGGTATCTTCCGGGAAGACTTCCCTTTGCATGTCTTCCGGGAAGATGTCTTCCGAAATCCGGAAGACATTCCGCACATCTTCGGCACGTCTTCCCCGAAGAGTGTCTTCTGGTTCCCAGAAGACGTTCCACTCAGAAGACGTCTTCTGGAAACCAGAAGACATCATTTCTACGAAGACGTCTATAAGACGTTCAGAAGACGTCTTCTAGACGTCTTCTGATTTTCCCAGAATGTAGGGTATACGCCCGTACGGCGGAAGCGCTGGCAGATTTTTCGGAATCAGATTGCTGCGTTTCTCCACCATCTTAAGCAACTTTTTCAATGTCCTCTTCACGGCGGGCTTCTTCGCTGTATGTTCCGCCTCAGCGGCGCTCGGGGGTGGCGGAGGCTGCTTCTGGGCCCTCCGGGCTCTCTAGCTCGGCCCGGGTGTTTCAGCTCCGGGATGGGCTTGGGGCTTTGGGGCCCACCCCGTACTTTGTCCCGGAGTGGGAGGCGCCGGCCGGGGCGCGGCGGGGCAGCAGGGGGGGGGAGCAGTACAACGCTCTCTGGAGGGCGAATACGCGCTTTTGGCGAGCGCGCCTCTACCTCAAGAGGAACGTCGCACCCAAGCATCGCTGCCTGCCACGCCCACGAACTTCCCCAACGGCTCGCGTGACTCTCCTGAGCTGGTATCTGCCACTGTACGTATGGTTGAGTGTTACTCTACACCCCACCAGCGCGCAGGGGGTGCAGGTGCCTCAGGTCTACAACGTAGCCAACCAGCTCTCGAGGAGCTCAACACGGTCGCTATAGCCACCGCTCATAATTTGAGATCATCTCCTCATAGCGAAGCTGTAGTTGACCATTTGCCTCTAGCACCAGAGCACCACGTTGGAAACCTGACTCATGAGGGCAACATATTTACGCCTAGGCGTGAAAGTGCACCTCCAAGTGGCGAGCGCGGGTTGTCAAGCGTGAACGAGTGGAGCGTCAGGCTGGCACGCCAAGCTGTAGCGGTGGATATTCTAGCTGTATGTGCGTTGCGTAATTGGTGGAGTACTTGGACAGCACGAGTGCTCAGCGGGCGTGTTTCATCTGCACTTACGACATGGCGCCTACGTGCCCGACTCGCACGCATGCGTGTTTCCCTTACAGCATGGCACGAGCGAGCTCACCGCAAGAATCAGGTCCAACGCAAAAAGCAAGATTTTGCTGGACACGCAAGTTCACGATTGGCGTCCCGGCTCTTGAGGGCATGGCGAGAAGAACAACGTCGCGTAAAAGAGATCACCCTCGAAATCACGGTGTGCAACATCGCCCGGTCCGAGTTCTACGTGAGGAAGTGTATGAAAGCGTGGAAGGCTACCGTGGACTTCGCTTCCAAGTGCACCACCTTTGCGGGGCAGCGTGAACAACATGTGAAGCGCGAAGTCCTCCACGAGTGGTCAGCTCTGACGGACACGCCTGACGTGACCCCGAAGCAATGGGCGACCTTGCGTAGACATCTTCGCCGCCTGTGTGGCCAAGAAGACTCCATTGTTGCAATCACATGGGAGGTGCAGCTGAGAACGAAGAGTGGAGAGCAACGCGTGATCCCATCTCGTGGACTCCTTCTGTCGCATGTTACCTCAGCAAGCCGCCATTGTCATCACCTCCACTCTGCACGACCACTCGTCACGACCATCCCAGCCAACCGGCCTGCAAGGCTGGTGCGGTTGGGAGTGAGCGTCGAGGAGGTGATAAAGACTCTAAGGCGTACAACCACTTTGGGAGCAAGTGTTCAACAGCATGGCGTACAATCTGTACCTAGCCGCAACCCCTATGGCGTCTTGTCGTCTGAAGATGACTCCACGATCGATGAGGAAGACGTTCATTCCGCTGACTCCGCCCCACAACCACCTCGATCAAAAGCTTCATCCGCCCCACGACCCACACAACGAGAACGTGCTGTACGTGTCCAGGCTTTGACGGAGTTAGCCCACAAGAAGGAGGTGGCGAAGCAGGAGCGGAAGCAGCAGAAGTTGGCCAAGCGCAAGCTCGCCAAGGCTCGACGTCGCAGTGACGAAGGTAAACTGATGTACGACTCCACCTCTACGTCCAGTGAGGAGAAGTCCACACTTTCATCGTGTCAAACATCTTCTACTGAAGCGCTCTCCTCTGACGCCTCGCACACCTCTTCATCTAGGAGCTCTCTCGGCAAAAGGGTGGACGCCAACGGCGGCGCCAAGCTCAAGCCACGCGACACGAGCGGCAACTACGAGAGCTGCAAGAGGAGTCCGAACGAGTCGCGTTAGATGCGGCCACTGCGTACCAAGCGCAGCTCACAGCGTTGCGCATGGACATGCACAATGCCGTGGAGGAAGCAACTCGGATGCAGCAGGAGCTCCGCACCAAGGTGTGTCAAGCAGCGCGACAAGCCGCTCTCGAATCGGCTGAGGAGCAGATAGCGCGCATGCAGCATGCCGCGGACGCTGTCTCACATCAGCATGAACAAGCGGTAGCATCGCAGGCGGAGGAAGCTGCACGTCATCATCAACAACTTCGAGAAATGCAGCGCGCCGTGGAAGAGCAACGCCAACAACTTGACCAAGTAGCTCGAGATCAACGACTGCTGGAGCAACAAGTGGCGGAGAGCAAGATGGTGGTGCAGGCCGCACTTGAAGCCGCTGACGGACGAGCGCACTCACGGCCAGGGCAACCACCTAATACCCCCGCGAGCTATGCGACCGTCACAAGTGACGCTCAAGAAGCTGAACACGAGGCGCTGATGGTGCCCCCGTCGGCCACGACTGTTGACGTACGAGGCCACAAAGGCGTGACGTTCGAGGAGGACGCCTCCACGCGTGCATCTTCCCCCACGAGTGTGCATGACCGCCTGGCCAAGGTGGACTGGCGATCCATAAGCGCGCCCGCTGCCGTTGCCATCCGGGCGCGTGTGGAGGAGCGGTTAGGTGGCCACGCGGGCAACCTCGAGGCGGAACGTATGTTCTTCGACGTGGCGAGAAAGTACCGAGACCATGACTTGGCGTCAGGGAGCGGGCCACTGATCTCGGAGGCACCGGCTTCCCAACTCCCTCGACCACCTCACTTGGGCACAGCAGTGATCCAGAGCGTGCACGACGAGGTCGCGTCCAGCACCACCAACATCCCATGCTCAAGATGTTCTCGCAGCCCGCAACCTCCGGTAGCCATCTGGAGTTGTGACGTGATGACGCTGTCAAACATGTCTGTCGCCGCTCAACTTGTGCCCTTGTGCATCTATTGCACACGAGGAGTTTGGCCGGGTGCATTCGATCAATTCCCCACAGTGAGCCCGAAGCCGCTGTCCACGACCGTGGGCGGGGGTGGCGGAGGCGACGGCGGAGGCGATGACGACGATGACGACCAAGGGGGACCTGGTGGGCACCAAGGGGGGGGGAATGGGCCGCCTAACGAGCCTAACCCTGACGAACATGGCGACCGCCCCTCACGAGACCCTGGAGGGTCCAACGCGCGTCGTGGCGGCAGCGGAGGGGGAGGAGATGACGACCCTGATGACGAGACGTTCTATAGCTTTGGCTCTAGCAGAAGATCCTCGTACAACGACGGCAGGCAGCAACGAGAGGAGTACACGAGGCACTCGTATGCCCTCAAGGCCGCGAAGGA
>LGRX02030726.1:0-27420 GCA_001247695.2 Cymbomonas tetramitiformis | reverse complement strand
CGTAGTGACCATGTTGGCGACACACGAGCGCACCACACCGGTTCCGGAATCCGACCTCCTGGACGTCTTCCTCTCGGGCTTATCCGCGGAGGTACGGAAGGAGGCGTTCGAGATTGCAGAGCGGAAGGGGACCCCCTTGATCCTCCTCCGACCGCGCCCTTCCAGCCAGTCGACGCCTAGCGCTGGAATACGCCATTGAGGCGGAGTTGCATTTGAACAACGCGACGAGTAGGAGAGCGCCAGTGCAGCTACTGGCAGCGGTGGAGGTCTCGGAGGAGCTACTAGCTCTAGCCGAAGATCGTCCCGCGGGTGCAACTCCTACTGGGCAACGTCTGGGCTCCCTGGAGTACACTGGTTGCAGGTTGTGCCAAAGCAAAGAGCACTATGCTCGAGAGTGCCCACAGGCTGCTCTTCGTAAGAAGGAGTGGGCCAAAGCACTTCTGGCTGAAACCTTGGACATGATCATGCACGAAGTGGAAACGGATGAATACTGCGACGTGCTCAACGCGGTGTTGCCAAAGGAACTAATGGATTTTGCCGCGGAGGACTCCCTCGAGCTCGGAGTACCCTCCAAGTCCTAATGAGCTCGGGCTGTGGAACCCCACATCCCCGCGATGAGCCCCCCTCCTACCTCTCGGAGCAGCAGTTGCGGGAGAAGTGGAGAAGAGCCCGTCGACGTCAAAGGCGGAGAGCTCCTTGCACAGGATACCTAGACTCCGATGAGCTCAACATGCTACCCTCGCGGGCGATGACTAGCCCTCCTCCCGCGCCGGAGCGTCAAGTGGTCGAAGCTCGTCTTCGCAAGGAAGCCAAGTCTCCAGTGTGTACGAGCGAGGACCTCTCAGACGACTCCCAGCACGTTGAGAAACGGCACCGACGTACCCTGAAGGTGACCGAGAGCTACCGCGTGCACTTGGAGCCAACGGGCCAACCATTGCAAGGTTGGCAATTTCGAGCTGTCCGAGGGCAAGGGACGAGCGCTTTACGCTCCAAAGTGGGCACACGGGGCTTGAGGTCCTCCATCAAGGCTCTGGAAACGGACCTTGCACCGCCCCGTACACCTCCGCGGAGCACGATCCCACCGCTTTGGAGAGCCGGGCATCGACGCAGCAGCCGAGGACCCACGCGGTCACCAACGCACAGCGCGGTTACCGCCAACAAGCGAGAAGCTCGAGCTCGATCACCCTTACCCGCAGCCCTTAACAAACTTAATAAAAGGCTGCAAGAATACCGACGACGACGTCAAGACATCCAGCTTGGGCGTCGACCTCGTACGCCCTCACCTAACGACAGCACGACTGTCGAGGCAACCTCAACCACACGGAGTGACCGCCCCCGACCATGGCTGTCACCGACCCATGCAGCTCGAGCTGAAGGAGCACCAAGGAGGAGGTGGCTCAGTGGGCTGGAGAAGGTTCGCCAACGAGAGAAGCTTAAGCTGGATTATGCCAGTGGCCTCCCATATTTGGAGCGGGACTCTCCTATAGACGAAGAGCTACTGCACATCTTAGCCAAGGAACAAGCGCAAGAGGAAGTAGAAGACGGACTCCTCCAGTACGCAAGTGACTTGGCGACGAATGATATGGCGCGAGCAGCGAAGGACAAGGTCATCCAAGTGGCCTTGTACCCACCTGATTACCCACCCAGGGACCTGGTGCAGACAGCCACCGCTCAAGGGCTCTTGGCCGATGCAGGCACCTACGAGTTACCATGGGACTCCGACATGGACGACCCTCCTGACCTAGGCGACCCTCATGCCAAGGACGACCCCATCGTATGCCAGCTCAACAGCATCATCGACAGTGGGGACATGAGCCCTGGCTGGAGTGACCTCTTGGCGGCTGTATCAACATCGCGAGCGCCACCTCGACAGATCAACAATTCCAAGGCCCCCACCTTGTTGTTGTTCTGGGCGTACGTGAACGGTCGTCGCGTAAAGGTGCTGGTGGACAGTGGGTGCTCCACCAACATTATCTCGGATAAGACTGTACGCAGCATTCCCTCCCTGACGCCTCGACCTCACGAAAACCCCATGCGAGTGCGAGTAGCCGACGGCGCGTCGTACGATGTCAACACGTGCGTCCGTCCTCGACTGCAAGCAGAGACCACCAAGGGGTTGTACGTCAAGCAATTGGAGCTCAGAGTGATGCCCATTGATCTTTGCGTGGATATTATCCTTGGAGGACCTTGGCTAGCCTCCCACTCCCCAGTCACCCTGGATTACTCCCGATGGGGTTCCATCCGGTTTGGTTCTGGAAGCAAGAGAGTGGTCATTACAGGCTGCTCTCCGGGAACGCCAGACCCTTCAAGACCCAAGGATAAGGCCATGGCGCTGGTACAAGGAGTCTTGTTGGACCCCAAAAGGGTACGCAAGGACCTTCGAGCCCTCCAATCTAAGGATGAGTGTGCCTTCGTGGTGTACCTAGCACCCGACGGCACCTTCGGGGCGGTCGCCTGTAACGAAGACACCGACGCCGAGACCAACGCCAAGCCCAGGGACGCTTCGTCCGAGCGTCGCGCCACGTCTAGCTCTGAGCAGCAAGACGCCCAAGTCGCGGGCGCCATGGACTCCTCCCAAGCGGATCTGGGTGAGACGGACGCGCCTGCGCTGATGTCCGCGTCAGACACTGACTCCGAAGCCGAGGACGCTCTACCCCTCCGAGAATCTGTGCGGCCCAGCCCAGGCACCAGTGACGAGGACCACTTGGATAAGGTGTACGCAACAGTGGAGTCCACCCGCCCACAAAACTTTGACGTGGTCGCGCTGGAGGGTGCTGTTGGCCCCCCGGCGGACAATGCGCCATCCAACAACCTACATCTGGGGTTCTTCCAGAGCAAGCGGGAAGCTTTGGGAGCATTTGCTTTATTACCTGATGAGCACGTACGTGCCCAAGCAATCGACGACCACGCGCAAGGGAAACCACCCACCTGGCATGCCGAAGCCGCAGCCGCGCTGGAGCAGGGAAGGCGCTTACTCCGCGAACGTCGGCCGCGACGCAAGCGTGTGCGCTGGAGCGACGAGAAGCCCCATACTGAAGGCTTATCTCAAGAGCAGGCCGCTCCAGTGGCCGAGGAACCACCGTCACCGCCGCCCAAGCCCCACACCATGGAAGCGGAGGAGCCGGACGAGATTGACGAGACAGTGTCCCCGGAGATATGGCAACAGCTGCGCGACCTTGAGGAGGAGTTCAGGGACGTCATATGTACGGAGCTGCCCGACTCCGTCCAAAGCCGCGACTACAAGAACAACATTCGCTTGCGATCCGACTGGAGTGGACAGCCGCTACATCGGCGTAACTACAAGTTGTCGCAAGAGGAGCTTCGGCAACTTCGTGCACAACTTGACGAGCTGTTGGCCAAGGGGTACATCCGTCCATCGGCGTCTCCCTGGGGTTGTCCGGTACTTATGGTGCCGAAGCCGAGCAACCCTAAGGAGTTGCGCTTGGTTATCGACTACAGGTCGATAAATGAGATCACGGTCAAGGACAAGTACCCTCTTCCCGACGTACAAACCCTCCTCGATGACCTACAAGGAGCAACCGTCTTCTCCACTGCAGACGCCTTGTGGGGATTCTGGCAAGTTCCCATGGAACAGGAGGACATCGAGAAGACGGCCATGACCACCCACTTCGGAGCTTATGAGTGGCTGGTCATGCCTATGGGACTGAGCAACTCACCGAGCACGTGGCAAAGAATGATGACGCAATACCTCGGACACCTACCCTTCTGCAGAGTGTTCGTGGACGACATCATGATTTTCAGTGACACACCTGAGCAGCATGTCGGCCATGTACGAGCTGTATTAGCTGCCTGTCGCCAGCACAAAGTATACCTCAAGCGAAGCAAGTTGAAGTTGTGCATGCGAGCAGTACGCTTCCTTGGCCATGTGTGCAGTAAGGAAGGTTGTCGCCCCCAACGCGACAAAGTTGCCTCGGTTCGCGACTGGCCGGAGCTCGAGACTGTCACCCACGTGCGCCAATTCCTTGGAATGTGTGGCTTTTACCGGCGGTACATCCAGTCCTTCGCTCACATTGCCCACCCTCTCACTCGCCTCACGAAGATGGGAGTGCCACGGACTTGGGGCAAGGAGGAGAAAGAAGCCTTCCAACGATTGAAGTCAGCATTGATTTCAGCACCAATCCTCGCCCTACCGGACCAGCGCTCAGCAGCCGATGGGTCTCGCCCATTTTGCGTGCAGACCGACGCGAGTGCGGTCGCACTAGGAGGCGTGCTGATGCAAGACCTTGGACGAGGTCTTCAGCCGTTGGCCTTCGAGAGCAGGCAATTCTCCTCGGCCGAGCAGAACTACCACGCTGGGGAGCGGGAGCTGTGCGCCATCCACCACTGCACCACAGTGACGTGGAGGCATTACCTTATATTCACCGACTTCAAACTCATGGGTGACCACAAACCCTTGCAATGGCTCTTCGCGCCGGCTCGGGAGCTGAGTCGACGCCAGGCACGCTGGTATGAAGACCTGGTGGAAGTGGGCGTGCACCAAATGGAGCACGTACCTGGCCGATGCCTAGTAGTTCCGGACGCCCAATCCAGACGACCAGACTACAAGCAGTCATCCGCCAGGGAGGGGCTCAAGGAGAAGGGCGTGGTCGACCGGGACACAGACGAGCCTCGTCAGAGTGTGCCAAGGGAGTCGGCTGAGAGCTCAACCCCCGCCGATCCCACCTCAGTATTCGGTGCAATCGACGAGGACGACACCGACGAAGAGCCGTCCGAGGAGCCCGCTAAAGTCAAGATCCTTGAAGACCCCATCTCGGTGCTCGACTCCACGTTTGATTACTCCGACTCTGAAGACGAGTCTGTACCTCCGGTCAGCCCTCCGTTGGTCGTTGGGGAGCTCACTCATCTGAATGGGCTCACCTGGATAGAAACCCCCGACCTGTGGGAAGACGCAGCTGAGACGTTGCACACCGCGGAGCGCGCCTTGCATGAAGCCACCCTTGCGGGCGTCACTACTCGCTCTCGCTCGCAACCGGAGCAAGCCCCCTCTCCAGCCCCCTCAACTCCCCTTAGTCCTTCCCCTCCCAGCAAACAAAGTTCCCCTCCCGCGTCAAGCTCCCACTACGATAACGTGGTAGACCGGCAGGACTGGAAACTGGTAAAGGAGAAGTTCGAAGAGATCTCAGCGCAGTACGGCCCGTTCGACGTGGACGCGTGTTGTGACTCCATGGGCGTCAACCGCCAGGTGGACACCTATTGGACGGAGTGCCTCAAGCAGCAATGGCGGGGAAAGCACGTCTGGTGCAACCCCCCCTACACCAATGATAGCAAACTCATTGAGAGGATCCTACGCCACTTTATGGCTGAGTGGCGCGCCGACCCAGAAAACACGTCTGCGATGTTCCTACTGCCGGACTATGACGCGTCCTGGCGCACCCTTATCCAGCCCAAGTACGGCCTGCACGTGGTCAAGGTGTTCGACCTCAAGGATGCCAAGGGTCACCCTACATGCTTGTTTGAGTCACCAGATGGAGGCCGACCAGCGCTGCGGTGGCCCGTGCTGCTGGTGTGGGCGCCAGCGGCCAGCCGGACTCGGCCTCGAGCGAAGAGTGCCCGTGCGCCCGCCGCTCAAGGTGCAAGCGAGCCTATGGTCACGTCAGGGCCAGCGGCCAAGGCACGCGCAACCAAAGGACCACTGAAGGCATGCCAGTTCGTGAAAGCACTACGCGCGGAGTACGAACGTAGCCCTTACCTCACGATGTTAAAGGAAGAGCTTTTAGCCGCCCCGCACCAGCGCACGGACACCTTCCGTATGGTTGACGACATGATCTGGCGCATCGCGGAGGGACGCTACCAGCTGGTGTTGTCGTCCGACTCTCCCCTTCGGGAGATAGTCATGCGTGAAGCGCACGAGTCTCCCGCGGCGGGACACACCGGGCGAGATAAGACTCTTGCTCGGATAGTGCGGCGGTTCTGGTGGCCCCGCATGAACAAAGACGTCACCGACTGGACCCGCTCGTGCTTGATATGCCAGCAGACCCGCCCGAGGAACAGCTATCCGGATGGCCAGCTGAACCCCCTCCAGGTCCCGGTCAGGCTGTGGCAGGTGGTGAGCATTGACTTCGTCACAGGTCTGCCGCGCACGGAGCGGGGCTACGACGCCTTCGCCACGTTCACGCTTCACGGACAAGTTGTCCAAGATGGTGCACGTGGTCCCCATGCTGTACTCTGACAGTTCCGCTGAGCAAGTGGCACGAATGTACTTCGACCATGTTTGGCGACTGCACGGTGCTCCCATGAAGATCGTTTGTGACAGGGACTCTCGCTTCCGTGACGCCTTCCATATGGAGTTGCATCGCCTTATGGGGGTGCAGGTGGCCTCCACTACGCCGTACCATCCACAAGGGGACGGTCAAGCGGAGCACACAAACCACACGGTGGAGCGCATGTTGCGCGCCTACGTTGACGCAAACCAGACAGACTGGGATTTGTGGTGCACCCCGGTGGAGTACGCCATTAACGACTCCAGGTCCGCGGTTACTGGATTCACACCCTTCGAGCTTTGCTATGGGCATGCCCCAGCGTCGCAGCTCGACTTCTTCGTAGAAACTGCGTTGGCCTCTCGTAGGGGCCGCGCCAAGGGGGGGAGAGGGGACGTCGTGAAGAAAGGCACGGCCCACGAGACCGCCCGGCACTTTGTTCAGCAGTTGCAGACTGCTCGCGATAGGTTGCTGGTAGCTCAGCAGCAGCAAGTGGCCCAGTATGACGCTCGCCATCGCGCTCGCCGGTACGCAATAGGTGACATGGTGTGGGTGGACGCCACGCATCTCACCCAGCCCGGGGATCGGGGCCTACACAAGAAGTTGCTGAAGAAGCGCCTGGGCCCGATGGAGGTGCTGGAGGCCTTCCACAGCGACCGGCAGATGGAGCTCGCCCCCGAGGACCGAGGGGCCCCCGCGGCTTACCGCCTGAAGCTACCACCACAGTGGAAGGTGCACGACGTCTTCACCGTGGATAGACTCACCCCAGTGGAGTCGGGCCAGGACAAGTTCGCGGACAGGAGTGCGGAGATTCCGCCTCCCCCTGTGGACGTGAGCGGTCGTAAGGAGATGGCGGTGGAGTGCATTGAGAGGTCACGCACGAGGAGACGTAGCGGGCGGACATGGACGGAGTACATGGTCAAATGGGTAGGTATGCCGCGCTCCGAGAATGAATGGAAAACTCGCGAGGACCTCGAGTTCGATGGAGTTGGCCGAAAAGGGATACCTAACCGCGCTCTTCAGGAGTTCGAGAAGGTCGAGGCCAAGAGGCAAGAACGTGAAAAGAGTAGAGTCACTCGCAAACGCGAGGAGTCAGCAGGAGCGATATGGTTGACGGATCCTGAAGAGTTACAGGCGGACGGAATGGCGTGGATCCCGGAAGAACGAGCCGACGACGAGGTGGGCACATTCGCGACGGTGTCGTCCACTAGTTTCATGCCATCCCAAGGACCTGGTCGAGGAGCGGCACGCCTACAGCCGTCTCGACGCCCAATACGGATCTTGGTGTTGTTTTGTGGCACAGGCTCCGTCGAACGACAGTTCAGCAAGCAAGTTTCCTGGGTGTGAGGTAGTCTCGGTGGACATCCAGAACCGATGGAAGCCCACTCACTGCGAAAACATCCTGCACTGGGACTATCGGCAGTTCTCGCCCAAGCACTTTGACGTCATTTGGGCGAGCCCTCCATGCACGGAGTATAGCCAAGCCAAAACGGTAGGGATACGAAACTTGCGTGGTGCTGACAGGCAAGTGCGGAGAACGCTGGAGATCATCAAGTACCTCCAGCCGAGCTTCTACTTCATCGAGAACCCGCGTGGCCGAGCTCCTCATGGGTTACACACTCGCCGATGCATGCAAGGGTTGCCACCTCCGCATCTGGCTACGTATTGTAAGTATGGTATGCCCTACAAGAAACCCACCCACTTCTGGACCAACGCGCCTATCACCACCCTGAAGTCTTGCGACCCCGAAAACCCCTGCGACTTCAAACGCCGTTATGGGCGGCACGAGAAGATGGCGCAGAGCGGCTCCGCCAGCAGAGAGTCGGGCGACCCTAGACCAGGCATGGGAGCTGGATGGCACGTGTATGGCATCCCCGCAGCCTTGCTTAAACAATTATTCAGCTCTCTACCGGTGGAACAACCCGTGGGGGCAATCGCAGCGGTGTGTGAATACCTAGCGGAGCTGCTTTGGAGAGATGAAAATGAGACAGATCTCAACGATGAAAGAGTCTGCGCTAATCCGGAAGAAGCTGACGAGGAGCCGGTGACCTTGATGCCGGAGTACAGCCCTACGCCGCCACCAGTGATGTCCGACGACAGCGAGTGGGACACCATGGGCTCCGAATCAGCCTAACGACTGTGCATCTAAGCACAAGCGAGGACGCTTCCCACCTGAAGGGGGGGGGAGTTGTGCTAGGACAACACACGGTGTCATGCGCGGATGACTCAGCAATGTCATACATGCCAGAAGTGTCATACGCGCCTTACAGCATTAGCGCCCGAGACCCCTGTTGAGGAAGAGACCCCCCTTATATGGGAGTACACAGTACCACTGTACTGTGTAATAATGTGACATGTAGAATACTGGCACATCATACTGCATGATAATGTAGTACAAGCATATGATATGTTGATGAGACTTGGCCATGCTGACTAGGATTACCTCAGAGAGCTGAGTGAATAAGTAATGGCCAAGGCCAAAGAAACAGTTGAGATTTCTAGAGTAAAAACAGCCGCATGGCAAAAGTCAAATATAATACCTAATTCTTACATGCAAATATATGTAGTAAGTCTAGACATAGCAGTCCTATGTCTAAAGAGCTGACCTAGCAGTACCTAGGCAGTTAGTCATTATATGCAGTCCATATAAGACTCCCATCAGTAGTTACAGTGCCTTGTGAGGAGCAGTCCTCCCACACGACCGAGGCGTCCGACCCCGCAACAAGTGAACCTCAACCAGAGTTTGGAGACCATTGCCGACGGCAGAAATGTGATGGTCAAGGATCTGCCAGTGGAAATTCCCAAAATAACGAAAAAGATGTGAGCAAGAAGCACGTCGAGTTGAAGATATTTCTTTCTGGTGAGTTCTACAATAGTCACTTCTTTTAATTAGTACATGATATGAACCGCCATCAAGCACGCTGCCCATTGACTGACCAAAGCGTTCCTTATGTTCCTTATTATTCAGGTACAATAAGGGCGAGCTTAAGGCGGTGTTGCAGCATATGGGGCTCGACGGTGCGGGGCTGGCTGCAGAGTTGGCCACACGTTTGTTGAATGCGACCGCCGCAGCGCGCAAGGAACATCAGGAAAAGGGGCGTCGCGGTCAGCGTTCGAATGCAGGAAGCGCGAGACCGGTTTCCAACGACAACGGATGTCAAGGTCGAGGCAAGGAACGTTGGGGGAGAACAACTGGCCCCGACAGTCAAGCTGCAGTTGCTGAAGCAGGTGCAGGGAAAGGTCGAGGCAAAGGACGTGGGGGAACAACTGGCCCCGACAGTCAAGCTGCAGTTGCTGAAGCAGGTGCAGGGAAAGGTCGAGGCAAAGGACGTGGGGGGAGATCAACTGGCCCCGACAGTCAAGCTGCAGTTGGGAGAGGTGCCGGCATGCGCGCTAATGCTGCCGCTGGCATTAAGCTTGTATACCCATCGTCCCCTCCTTCCTCCCCTGTCCAAGACAATGTCAAGACTCGCAAAGTTGGGCAGGCGGAAGCAGGTGATCCTAAACGACCACGAGGTTCTCCCCCTACGACAGCGTCTCCCACCTTTTCCCCTCCTCAACGGAAGGCCAGGACACGTTCTGCCAACAATGGCCGCTGTCTATTTCAGGAATCGCCCGAGAAGAGTGAGTCGGACTCGTATGACGACATGCCTTTACTTCAGCGAGCAGCAAGGCCCGTAACTGCTCCAGCAGTTTCTGTGAAGTCGGACTCATCAGACGAGGACGACATGCCGTTGGCGCAACGTGCTGTGGCCCGTTTCCTCCCGGCAGACTACACCTTCGAAATGATAACTGCTGTTCCAAAAACCTTTGCTGTCACCGCTGCAGGTGAAAACAACCCCGCCGACGAGTGCTGGTTTACGGTTCCACTGGCACGTGGGAAGGTTTCACTTATGTAACCTGCCCTATGTTGAGGTCTTGGACTTAGATTTGGAGAAACGTCTGGTACACTGGCAGTTCTGGATTCCACGCGCTGCGAACCTTACGCCGGCCTCCAAGCGCAAGCTGCGCACTTTCAGGAGCACGGACTTGCTGTTTATCGCAGACGCTTTCAGGCGCGGAGGAGTTCGGCACAGGGCGTGGCATCCCTTCAACTCTGCGGAAATGCTGACTTGCTGGGATGAGCGCATCTGTCCGCCCGAGGGCGGTATGCCTACAGGTCCTGAAAAGGAAGAGCTTTTAAAGACTATTGCCGACAACCTGTTTTCTGAGTAGAATCCTTTTTACAAGTTTGTTTACCCTGAACATGGCGTCCTTCTTTTTACAGATCTTCCTACCATGTGTATACTGTTTCAATCCCAGCTCGCTAGAGCGGTTTCTTTGTATGATATAAGGAAAAACAAACTCAGAACGGTGACAACGCGCCGTGTAACTCTTGAGTATGTTGCTTAACTTCACATGGACAATTCTAGCGCTCAGGGTTTTCAGGGTTTGAGGGGTAAAATGACCAAAACGGTCACCAAAATTATGCATCCAACTATTCCTGTGTGCAACTTGCGATTGTGGACTTGTAACCAAGTTCAAACCCATCAAAATAACGTAACAACTGTGCTTTAAACTCCTGCAATATAGTTTACCACCCAATTTCCAGGGTTATTTCCCATACGACTGGCCCCGTAATGACATTTCCCCACCTTAGGGTGGTCGAAATTGAAAAAATCCATTTTTTCCCCCAAGGAGTTCTTATTGTTATGCATCAAGCATACTGTATGTAGACTATATTGGAAATACATACTTGAAAACATTTTGGGGATTTTTCGTCGAGAATCGTATTTTTCCGTAGCCGTAGCTTATCTCTTTTCTCTCTCAGAGGTTGATGGTGAAGTGGTCATGACAGCAACTGACACAGACACTACCATGGAAGACCCAGAGGTCACAGCAGAACGTGATCGCACCAGAGAAGACTTTTCAGATATTTTCCAGGAGGATCTTCCAGCTGGCCATAGGCCAGCACGGTTTGAAGGTGGATATCATCGCATCAACATTGAACCTGGGCATACGCCACCATCACAGCCAGTACGAACTATTCCAGTGCCTATGATGGAGGAGCTCAAACGGCAAATCATCAAATATGTCGAGTTGGGTATCCTTCGTCCATCATCATCACCATATGGATGCCCAATCATTTTCGCTCCTAAGCCAGGGGGGAAGTGGAGGATGTGCTGTGATTATCGTGCCCTTAATAACATCACCATAAAGGACACATATCCATTGCCACCTCATGATACCCTTCTTGAACAGCTTAAGGGGGCACGCTGGTTCAGCAGATTCGACTTCAACCAGTTTTCCCGTCATATCCCTATTCATCCAGACGACATCCATAAGACAGCAATACGGACTAGATATGGTTCATACGAGTGGACAGTGATGCCCTTCTTTGGGTTAACTAACGCTCCTGCGACCGCTCTGCGTGTTGGAAACCGAGCATTCTTCGACTTCATTGATCAGTTCTTAGTCATCTTTATGGATGATACCATAGTGTACAGTCCAGATTTTGACACACACGTGAAGCACGTTCGCCAGTTCCTACAGCGCTGCAGAGAGCATCAGTTCTTCATCAGGACTTCGAAGGTCGAGTTGTTCGTCAGAAGTATTGACTTATTATCGGACACCACATCTCAGAGGCAGGCTTATCCATCATCGAAGACAGAATCCGTGCAGTCATGGCTATTCAGCCTCCAGTATCCTATGGCCCAACCGTTGGTAAACAGCCTCTACGCCGCATGGCTAAAGATGACAAGTCTAGCCTTCGGTCATTCTTGGGCATGGTCGGCCAGTTTAGGAGATTTATTCCAAAATTCTCCAAGATTGCCGAGCCACTCAATCGCCCTCTGAAAGATAATGCAGAATTTGTCTGAAACATCTGAGCAGCAGCGGGCATTCGACAATTTCAAAAGTGTCATCTGCAATGCTCCAGTACTACAGCTTCCAGATCAGAAACTGCCATCCATTATGGAGGTCGATGGATCAGGCACACACGTTGGCCAAGTCATCCTACAGGATCAAGGCAAAGGTATGAGGTCATGTGGCTATCACAGCGTAACACTTTCTGACACACAGGGACGCTGGCCTATTCCTGAGATTGAGCTATTTGCCATTGTGGAGGGCTTCCGGTTCTTTCGCCACATCTTGATTGCTGGGAGCTTCAGAGACTATTGTTCGCTCAGATCATCAGCCATTGGTTTATTTCCAGTCCAAGTCCACACTAAGCCCCAAACAGGCGAGGTGGTTGGATGAGCTCTCCGAGTACAACTTTCGAATAGAGCACATTGCAGGCGAGAAGAATAAAATTGCAGATGCCCTTACACGTATTTCTGCCCTTTTCGAACTCTCCGATAGTCTGCAACATCATATTGCCTCATTGGCAACTGCATCAGCTGATATAACATCTACAGACCCGAAATTTATTGCTCTTATATCTGCATCATCGGGTCATCAGCTTCACGACATTATCACATCACAGTATGATCGTGACCCATTTGCACAATCTATATTATCCAAGCTGGCATCTGCGACATCATCACAGACTGTCAGCAGTTTCGAACTCTTTCAGGGATTGATATATCGCAAGACTATTTTTGGCAGACAACTTTACATTCCACCTACTGCCAAAGTTCCTACAGATGACGGTGAGATCACACAGCTTCGCCACATTCTACTTCACGAGTGTCACTCAGCAACTGTTTCTGGTCATATAGGCAAGACTCGCATGCTTCATCTATTGCGTAGCCGATATTACTGGCCAGGAATGACGAAGGCAGCAATCCAGTACATTCGGGAGTGCCCCGTGTGTCAACGCCAGAAAACGAGGAGACACAAACCTTATGGTCAGGCACATATTCGCTATTGTGTGCCTAAGACAAAATGGCTTGATGTATCACTTGACTGGATTACTGATCTGCCTATCACCACTAACGGGCACGACAGTATATTTGTGGTAATGTGCCAATTTACTCATCGCTGTCATCTCATTCCATTCAACATGACCTGGACTGCTCAGCACACTGCCGCTATATATATATGCAGCATATCTTCAAGCTCCATGTTCTTCCGAGGAACACCATTTCAGATCGAGATCCCAGATTTACTTCTTCATTCTGGCAAACACTGTGGAAGTCTACTGGTACGAGATTGTCTATGACATCTTCACACCATCCACAGTCGAATGCAAGCAATGAGCGAAGCCATGCCTTCATTGAGGACATCCTCGGGTATTTTACATTTTGTTTGATGCATGATTCACCAACCTCCGGTTTATAGTTACTGATTAGAAATCAATTTTTTCCTCAGGTGTTGTTGCAATGATACTTCAGCCAATTCATGGGAGGACAAGTTGCCTCTGGTGGAGTTTGCAATCAACAACACAGTTTCTGCTACGACTGGTTACACACCCTTTTATCTCGACTCCATGGCGCAGCCACTTTCGCCGCATGATCTGGCAATCACTATTCCGCCAGAAGCTTCTGTTCCAATACAGAATGCTATTCGAGATCACTTTGACCAGTACTCGGCTGTACATGCCAATGCGGTAGACAATATTACCCGAGCAGCAGAAATCAATCGAGCCAGATTCAATAAGACTCACATGCCCCGACAACTTGCACTAGGGCAGAAAGTTCTTCTACGGACTGAGTTTATCCAATGGACTGGTTTGACAGAGGCAGGCAGACACTTTAAGCAGCCATATATCGGGCCGTTTACCATATCCAAAGTAGTCAGCCATGGACGTGCTTATGAGCTAGATTTTGGGGATCTCGACATTCGTATCCATCCGGTTCAGCCTGTATCCAGATTAGAGTTATATAATGACTCGATCCAAGCACCGTTGCCTTTACCACAGATGATCACCGAAGAAGGGCAACCATTATTTGAGATATCACACATTCTCGCAGATAAGATCACTAGAGGTGTCAAATCAAGGCATGGTTTACTTGAGGTCAACATTAGCATAAAAAATTGCAGATCTAGATCTCGAGATATACGTGTTTTTAGTTGGTGCTTAAGTATGGTTAAGTATGGGAGATCGCGGAACGGTATCGACCATAACTTCGTCATGCCTTAACCACTTGACTCCCCGAAGTGCATAATATGTTTAGATAGGTTCAGCCAACCTATTCATCGAATAAACATATTTGAAAATTTTTATGCTAATGTCGACCTCCAGTAAACCATACCTTGAAGTACTATTTAGTGCGATATGCAGGCTACGGCCCTGGACATGGTACCTGGGTCAAAGCCACAGAGCTGACCAATGCAGCAGACATAATAGCTGCCTATGCAGGCTAAACAATACATTAAGCCTATTGCCCTTACTTCTTGTAATATATACTAATACATGTCGATCATCTATATACCCTGCTCTTAATGTTGTATCATTATGTTGTATCAGGAGCAGGAAATTGATCCTTCCTTGCTGAGGTGTAGTGAGCCTTGTACAAATTCATACCCTTGCACATATACGCATACATGCGGGTACCATATCTGCGGATAATAAAAGCTGCTATACTGCCTTTACCAGACCGTAATTTGTCATTCGGATCTTATGGCCAGTCATTCTGAACTGCCGGAATGTTCTGAGGTAGATGGAGTTGTGATCCTGAGTCGTGCTTGACACACGTGACTAACGAACACGAATTCACATTAGTGTGATTTGTCGGCAGACCACTGACCTGGCTTGCGGCAATAGCGCAACACACTGGACCGAAAAAGGAGTTTGGCAGATCGGGTGAGGATTTAAAGTGGACTCATAGAGACCCTCCGATATCTCGTAAGCAGCGCCTTCTCCGCCTGCATTAAAAGAAACACACCTTCTTGGAAAAGAAGGTTCTCCATTCGGCCGTTGATCCTCCATAGCAGCTCCAGGAGGGGAGAAAAAGGTGGATGCAATATATCGCCGTGCACTATATGCATTATATCGTTCGTTAAATCGTCGACGGCATGCGCATATCTCTCCGTAACGTAAACCTCGGACAAGAGATACCCTGAGCGTCACTCTGAAATACGAAACGCCAAGCAATCAGGGGGGCTACATCCTAAGAACTGTAGGGCTAAAAGCCTAAGGCGAGGGTTTAAAGTGGACTCAGTTCCCCCCGATACCCTAAAACACCTTGAGGGACGCCTCATTAATGTAAGAAGACTGGCCAGTTCAACAACAAATACATCAAAGACATATACAAAAGGTATGCACCCTATATTGTGAGGTCACAATACTTCTAAGAGGGGAGATCTGTCAGGAATATGACCGATGACATATGTGTCATTGCATACCTGTCATACATGTCATGTCATGTCATGTCATATGTCATAATGCCATACAGTCGTCAAGTATTGTCAGTACAGTCGACTATGACATGTACAGTCATAATGTCTGTCATCCACCTAAGGTGAGTGACATCTGTCATCGAGAGGCCAAGTATATGGCATCGCTCGAGATGGCGAAGCACGATACATCTTGAAAAGAATAAACTGACTTGTTCTGATAAGACGCGTCTTCGCTTCAAGCATGCACTGAACAGCATGCGAGCATCAAAGGCTACAGCGAAGAAACTTGAATTAAATCTGTAAAATATCCACCATTGGAAAGTTTTTAATCGTCGGTTATCATCGACGCGCCATTTGGCAGAACGCAAATAAAATGTCCCACTTTTACGAGTGGGTCAGATTAGTGTGTGACTCAGAAGTTTCCTCAGCGTGCTCAGATTGGTCAGCTATCGAAGCAGCCACGAAGTTGAGGAGCCTCGAGAGGCACAGGCCACCCGGCAAATCGTCGCAGACCTGGTTGACCGGTGCTGAGGTGCAGGGGATAATGTTCCATTGCCACCTCACGGTATTTATGGTGAGGTATGTGGACCTCCATCGCTCCGTCAAGTTTCAACTGGGTGAGTCTTATGCACGACGAGGATTGGCGGGTCATCATGAAGTCCCTGCTGGCGTGGCGAACCGGTACAACAAGACGATCGCCTGCGCCAAGAATGGCTGGCATCTTCCCTTGGGGGGTCAAACCAAGGCGACGAACCTGCGAGGGGCCATTCAACTGGCCTTCGATGATTTGATCGAATTTGGCACTAAGGGTCAGCGTGCCTATCGTTGTGCGACGTTCCTGGAGATGAGCGCGGACTTGAAATCCACGCACGTGCTCCGCTGTCTGGAGCACCCCGACGCCAAGCCAGTGTATTACATCTTCGAGGATGAACAACGTGCACTGCCGGCACGCTCTCAATTCAGGGAAGCGTACCTCCTAGATGAGCGGCGCAAGTTCACGAGGCTGAGGTACGTCACCTCAGACGTGGGCACGTGGCCGCCCCGTGGGTGCGACCGGCACTCAAACTCCTGGAGGAGCGCCTTCGCTCACCTGAAGCAGTCGTGGAGCAAGTACGGCATGCTCGTGTGGCATACAGTACCGGTCAGAGCATACATACTGACGAGGATATGGTGGACACGCAAACACTGGACAGACGTGTACATCGACCACGGAAGCCGACGGGTGGCATTCCCGTCCCTACTGGTTATGGGAGGTCATCCACTGGGTATCGCACTTGGCCGAGGCCTGCACTCTCTCCTGGCCGAGGCGCTGAAGCCCCAAGCTGTCCCGCTTCCCCACGTTCGATGTGCAGTGCAGTGACAGAGGCATTCCAACAGTTCCAACAGTACACGCAGGTAGCCCGTGAGCGTTTTCATGGCTGGGGGTCTCCCGGATACAGCGGGGGGGCGGCCCCACTAAGCGCACACCGCTGTGGCCGTGGACTGCCTGCACAAGCAGTCCGCACCAGGCCAGGTGCCTTGTGGGGGTCGTTGACACTCGCAGGCAGTGCAGTGATTGGGCAATATCTGGGGCATGCTTCCGTGCCCATGGTTGCCATCTGGGCAGTGCTTGAGGCGTTGCGCTGGCATTTGGGTCAGCGTTCTTTTAAGTTGTGATGTTGGAGCTGGTTCGCCTCTTGGGGGAGGACGCTTCGGACATGGGGGACGATCGCTCGACGTTATCCTCATCAGGAGCATTATGGCATCTGGGTGTTCTGGGCGCTGGCGATCGTTCGGGACGCTGTTGGCCTCTTCGTGCACACCACTGGTGTTTACGTTGGCTTGCGCCACATTGGTGCAGGTGATTGGTTGGCGGTGCCCCTTAGAGGGTTAATGATATTCTTGGCGTGGTGGTCACGCAGTGTTGAGGCCGTGTTCCTCTTGGTCCTCATCTGGCTTTGGACCTGCGTTTCTCTGCATTGTGACAACGTCACGCATCGAGTTCCTCGCGCAGCTGGCTTCGCCGTGGACGCGCATCGCCGCCGAGCTTCGCAAGGCTGGTCTGTCCAGTCCTTGCGTTGTTCCCAAGTCCTCTTGCTGGGGCGCGTGTCCCTACCCGCGTTGCCCAACAGGCTTGATAAGCCTCGCTTCGCCGCACGCTGGACACAGCTTCGGCGTAACCTTGTGCTGCATCACATCGCACAGACAGCTTATTTGGCCCTCGTCGTCGCGTTCGTGGTCTTCGCTGCCGCTGGCGGAAGTTCTCGCTTAACGCACGGGGGGTGGAGAATGATGGCGTGCTTATTCGCTTCAAACTCACCGGTGGCCGCAGTGCGGTTCAACAGAATTTTACGATTTTTCTGCTCTTGTGCGGCATTCTTTGGGTTGCCAGCAGGCTGGCAGTGAGCATGCCAGTGCATGGCGTTTTGCCGTCCGCACGGGTCACTTGGGGTGCAGCGCCTTGCACTTCCTGGGAGTCCCAGCGGTCGTCGCGACAGTGGGAGCCGGGCTGGGAGGCTAACGTCGCAGAGCAGGATGAGGTCTTGCCCTACACCGTGTTGGACGAGCTCCAGCCTTTGGGTAAGACGACTGTGACCAAGGACGACCTGGCTCGACACTGAGCTCAATGCTACGATTGGAGGCCATCCTGACTTCAAGGAGGAACACTGGGAGGAGATGCGTGCGGTCCTTCGCAGATGTAAGGACACCTTCGCCAACACTCCTCATGACTTGACAGGGTACAAGGGCAAGGCAGTGCACAACACCTTCTCAATTCCGTTCAAGGACGAGTCCAAGGCCGTTTGTCAGAAGCCGAGGAAGTACAGCCCGGGGGAGCAGGAGATCATTGAAATCCACTGCAAGGAGTTGTTGGACTACGGTTTCATCGAGCCTGCGGCCAAGCACTGCAAGCACGCCAGCAACGTTGTGGTGGCTGGCAAGAAAGATCATGAAACTGGTTTGTGGACCCAGACGCGCTTCTGCGTGGACCTCAGAGGTATCAATCGACACTCTCTGAAGGACAATACTCTACCTCATCGACCAGAGGAACTTTATCAGAAGGTGGCGAAGGCAAGATTCAAGAGGACGCTGGACGCCACCAAGGCCTTTCACCATACCCCCATGGCCACGGAGGCAGACCGAGACAAGACAACGTTCTGGTGGAAGAACCAGCTGTACCGATATACCTCAATGCCTTTTGGAGCAGCTGGAGCGACGTCCGCCTTGGAGGCTTGTGGGCAGTCGACAACGGTTTGGTCCGCCCAACAGCATGACGATCACATGGAGGAACCGGTCAAATGATGTCTGGGACCATGCCTGTGATATGCGCAATTCCATAAAATAGCACACCGCCTCCTCAAGCTTTATGGCATCATCCCCGGTGTCTCCAATCATGAGTGGCTCGGTTAGCTCAGGGTCCGCGCATGGGTCAACCTCTGGCAGCCACTCCATGCCGTCATCTTCAACCTCAAGCATGTCTTGCAACAGGTCCGAGTCCTCCGCGTCCTTCCAGATGTCGTCGTCATTCAGCGCATCCTCCGCTGTCCAGGTGTACGTTTCCAGGGCCTTTTCGCCATCCGCTCCAGTCCTGTCGTCATCAACGAATGCATATATTCCAGTACCAGGCGTAGACGAGCCGGGGCGATCCCCTCATCCTTTTGCGCTGGTCCTGGCCAGCTAGTATCCACCGTATAACGGGCATCCGGCGCAATAATAACCGGATTTTTCGCAACAGCCAGACTGTCAGAGAACAACCCCTTCACCGTAAGGTAGGCCCGGTACTCCTCAAGCGTCGCCGCCTGCGCACCCCACTGCTGCATATGAAAATTGTATGCCGCAGCTACTTCGTGAACGCCCCTGGTCGCCATCTCCTGCCAGAGCCGTAGGCGTACCACCAAGAAGCTCCGCAGGTCTTCAAACTCCATGTTCTCAAACTCTGGAAGCTTCGCAGGGTCCTCGAAAGCCAACTGCGCCAGCTTCCACCCCTTGCTGACAGTTCTATGCAGCTTCTCCAGAGCTTCATGCGTCAATTTCCTCTGCGCCTTTAACTGGCCGGTACGTACACACGTTCTGGTTGACCCTTTGGGGGTCGCCTGCTCCATCGTGCGCAACGATCCCACCGCGTTCGCAAGGGTGTTGATGTCATCATCGCAGTTAGCAATCCAAAGCAGAATCCCCCGATACTCCCGCCCATGCAGCGCCTTCCAGATGGCGACGCTCACTGCCTGCTTCACCTCGGCGATGGCTACGTCTAGGGCACCCATGGTATCAGCAGTTCCTCTGCCCACGAAGATGTGATGATCCAGGAGCACCTCGTGGCGAGCCTGAAAGGATTCCGTGTGCAAAGACTCCTTATCCGCCGAAGGGTACTAGGTGGTGCACCATATTGGAACACCACTCTCCCGCTGCGTGTTCCACCCAGCACCCCTTCTCTAAACAGCAAACGGTGCGTGTAACAAGAGGAGCTATCTCACAGCGCCATCATTCACAGCGATGAGCAAGCCGAAAGAGCTAGCCTAGGCACAATGCACAAACAAAACAGAGTTGTACAGCAGTCACGGTGGATGGCGTGCACAATTTTTATAGTGCCCAGCAAGGAAGATACACTTCTTATTACAAAATAGAGTAGTACGTGTTACGTCTTACTCTACCCCGCCGGCAACTCATTGCAGGTTTCCTCGCAGCTCGGGCTAACTGTCACGGTTTGGAAAATGCACTCCTACAACTGATAGCCTTGAAGCCGTTTTGCCTCCCGAAGCTTGCTAATGCAAGGCCTACACAGGGGTTAATAAGCGCAGGGCGGTATCCGAGGTAGCTCTGCAGGAACCAGTTTGCTTTCAGACTCGATGCGCGTGGCCTCCAAGGCCGCAGCAAGCTTGGCTGCTGACGGCCGTTTCCCAGGATCTTCCTGGCAGCAGTCCAGTATCAACCACCATAGGCTCTGGGCCACGAATTAGTCTGCACCCGGCCCGTGATGACAGTTGGCACGGTTCGCTTGCTGTCGTCGTCGGAAACCCCTCGCAGCCCGTCGTGCGGATCACGAATGAAGATCCGCACAAGCAGTGCTCCCACCGCCCACATATCCGTCGCGGCAGTGGGACCAGTTCGCGAATACTCGGGGGCATACACAGACCCTGGCGCTTGGTTTAGGGGCGCCGCCGAGGCCCAGCGCTCCCTGTGGAACCCGTCGACCGGCAGGCCGGCTCGGTGCTCTCGCCGCGCCAATCCGAAGTCAATGAACACCATGCTATCTGGCCTGGAAGGGCAGAGCACGACGTTGCCTGCCCGCAGGTCTCCATGCGCAATGCCTCCTCCGTGTAGCTCGCGTAGTCCGCTGAGCAGCCGGAGGCACAGCTGCTTCTTGAAGGCCAGGGATAGCGGGGAGGTTGGAGAATCTAAGAACCGCTCCAAGGAGACCCCGTGGTCCCCAAACATGAGGAACGGGATGGGAGCAGACTCCGACCCTGGCTTCAGGCGAATCCCAAAGTACTGCGGAGGCGCCACGAACTCAGGTGCCTCCCGCCACGCGAGGGTAGCCATGTACAACTCCCGCGCACACTCCATGAACCTCTGACCTCGCGTGAAACTGCTCCGGCTGAACTCCTTGTAAGTCATGGGGACAGTCTGGTTCAGGGAGCACCCGATCTTCAGCTTCCCGTACCCGCCTCGAGCATCGGTTGCCTCCCCCAAAGCCGTTTTGAATCGGATGGCTGCATGCCGAACCTCCCCAATTCCGCATGCCATCGCCAGCGCGCGCAGGACTACCGGGTCGTCGAACCGGGAGCATAACGACTGCCGCTTATCCGATGCCGTGGGATCAGCCCAATGGTCCGTCCACACAGGGTCCGACGAAAAGGGTGCGCGGCGGCGCCACTTTCCCCTCAGCTTCGGCCATCGAGGCAATGGCGTGCAAGGCAGCGCTCCGCGCCGAAGATTCCTTGACTTTTTTCATTCTCCGGCGACTCGCGGTTGAGCGCCTGGGTTTTTGCTTTGCGCCCTCGGCGGACTAGGAATAGGACATATCCCTACCCCTTTCCAGTGATTTCCAGCACGGACCACCAGGACCAGGGCGGCAACCGGAAAATACCCGTAGGTTCCGCCGGATTTTTAAAAACAATGGACAGCGCTTCCGCAGGAAATGCCACAGCCGGCACTGACTAGTCAACAGCGACGGTTGCGAAGGACCGACCGAACCAAGGAGCGACATGACCTGGTTGGGGCGTCCTACCACGGCTCTGGGGGCGCGTGGAGACAAGGTCTTAACACGCGTTCCCGATCCTTACATGAGGTAACATCCTCTCCGTCCAGGCTTCTGTCCGGAGATAACATACTGCCCGTTCAGGCTTGCTAGACACTTTCAAGAAGGACACCGGAAAGACCCACGTCTGCATTTTCAAAGAACAAATAACAAGCTGTAAGAGAATACAAACCAGGCAAGGGGAGACTCGATACTATTTACAGAATGTACTATTTACATAATGTAAACACATGTTGAAGAAACCGACAGTTGCGACACCGACAGTTGCGAAGAACCAAGGAACGACATGACCTGGTTTGGGCGTCCTACCACGGCTCTGGGGGCGCGTCGAGACAAGGTCTTAACACGCGTTCCCGAGCCACCGGCCTCCAAACCCTCATCCACATACGACAACGTATGTAATATGACAACAAAGAAGACTAAAACTACAACCTTGGAACGGGCGCGTGGTTGCGGAGCTATCCTCCCAACGCAGCCTACTGCCTCCGCAGACCCAGGTGCAAAGATACAAGGGACGTCTTGAATAAACAACAAAACAGAGCCAGGGAAAACTCAGCTGGCGTACCCGCCCGGAGATGCTGCAGCGGGCACTGACTACTCAACACCGACAGTTGCGAAGAACCAAGGAACGACATGACCTGGTTTGGGCGTCCTAACACGGCTCTGGGGGCGCGTCGAGAGCGGTCTTAACACGCGCTCCGATCCACCGGCCGACAGACATTCCTGCATGAATAGTTGTCTGCCGCGGCGCTGGGGGCGCGTCGAGCACAAGTCTTAACACGCGTTCCCGAGCCACCGGCCTCCAAACCCTCATCCACATACGACAACGTATGTAATATGACAACAAAGAGGACTAAAACTACAACTGTAGAAGGGCGCGTGGATGAGGAGCTATATATAATCCCACCGCACCCTTGCAAGCAAGCGCCGCACACCACAAAGGCAGATCCGACTTGCCTGCGAGAACGGAGCGTGGTTGAGGAGCTATCCTCCCATCGCAGCCTACTGCCTCCGCAGACCCAGGTGCAAAGATACAAGGGACGTCTTGAATAAACAACAAAACAGAGCTAGACAACCTGCTACCGGCGCGTGGTTGAGGAGCTATCCTCCCACCGCACCCTTGCAAGCAAGCGCCGCACACCACAAAGGCAGATCTGACTTGCCTGCGGGAACAGGGCGCGTGGTTGAGGAGCTATCCTCCCATCGCAGCCGACTGGCTTCGCAGACCCAGGTGCAAAGATACAAGGGACGTCTTGAATAAACAACAAAAACAGAGCCAGACAACCTGCTACCGGCGCGTGGTTGAGGAGCTATCCTCCCACCGCACCCACGCAAGCAAGCGCCGCACACAACAACTACAGATCTGACTTGCCTGCGGGAACAGGGCGCGTGGTTGAGGAGCTATCCTCCCATCGCAGCCTGCTGCCTCCGCAGACCCAGGTGCAAAGATACAAGGGACGTCTTGAATAAACAACAAAACAGAGTCAGACAACCTGCTACCGGCGCGTGGTTGAGGAGCTATCCTCCCACCGCACCCACGCAAGCAAGCGCCGCACACCACAACTACGGTTCCGACTTGCCTGCGGGAACAGGGCGCGTGGTTGAGGAGCTATCCTCCCATCGCAGCCTACTGCCTCCGCAGACCCAGGTGCAAAGATACAAGGGACGTCTTGAATAAACAACAAACCAGAGTTAGACAACCTGCTACCGGCGCGTGGTTGAGGAGCTATCCTCCCACCGCACCCACGCAAGCAAGCGCCGCACACAACAACTACAGATCCGACTTGCCTGCGGGAACAGGGCGCGTGGTTGAGGAGCTATCCTCCCATCGCAGCCTGCTGCCTCCGCAGACCCAGGTGCAAAGATACAAGGGACGTCTTGAATAAACAACAAAACAGAGTCAGACAACCTGCTACCGGCGCGTGGTTGAGGAGCTCTCCCACCGCACCCATGCAAGCAAGCGCCGCACACCACAACTACAGATCCGACTTGCCTGCGGGAACAGGGCGCGTGGTTGAGGAGCTATCCTCCCAACGCAGCCTGCTGCCTCCGCAGACCCAAGTGCAAGGAAACAAGGGACGTCTTGAATAAACAACAAACCAGAGTAAGACAACCTGCTACCGGCGCGTGGTTGAGGAGCTATCTTCCCACCGCACCCATGCAAGCAAGCGCCGCACAACACAACTACAGATCCGATTTGCCTGCGGGAACGGGGCGCGTGGTTGAGGAGCCATCCTCCCATCGCAGCCTGCTGCCTCCGCAGACCCAGGTGCAAGGAAACAAGGGACGTCTTGAATAAACAACAAAACAGAGCCAGGCAACCTGCTACCGGCGCGTGGTTGAGAAGCTATCCTCCCACCGCACCCATAGAAGCAAGCGCCGCACAACACAACTACAGATCCGACTTGCCTGCGGGAACAGGGCGCGTGGTTGAGGAGCTATCCTCCCATCGCAGCCTACTGCCTCCGCAGACCCAAGTGCAAGGAAACAAGGGACGTCTCGAATAAACAACAAAAACAGAGCCAAGCAACCTGCTACGGGCGCGTGGTTGAGGAGCTATCCTCCCACCGCACCCACGCAAGCAAGCGCCGCACACCACAACTACAGATCCGACTTGCCTGCGGGAACAGGGCGCGTGGTTGAGGAGCTATCCTCCCATCGCAGCCTACTGCCTCCGCAGACCCAAGTGCAAGGAAACAAGGGACGTCTTGAATAAACAACAAAAACAGAGCCAGGCAACCTGCTACCGGCGCGTGGTTGAGGAGCTATCCTCCCACCGCACCCATGCAAGCAAGCGCCGCACAACACAACTACAGATCCGACTTGCCTGCGGGAACAGGGCGCGTGGTTGAGGAGCCATCCTCCCATCGCAGCCTGCTGCCTCCGCAGACCCAAGTGCAAGGAAACAAGGGACGTCTTGAATAAACAACAAAAACAGAGCCAGGCAACCTGCTACCGGCGCGTGGTTGAGGAGCTATCCTCCCACCGCACCCATGCAAGCAAGCGCCGCACAACACAACTACATATCCAACTTGCCTGCGGGGACAGGGCGCGTGGTTGAGGAGCTATCCTCCCATCGCAGCCTACTGCCTCCGCAGACCCAGGTGCAAGGAAACAAGGGACGTCTTCAATAAACAACAAAAACAGAGCCAGGCAACCTACTACCGGCGCGTGGTTGAGGAGCTATCCTCCCACCGCACCCATGCAAGCAAGCGCCGCACACCACAACTACAGATCCGACTTGCCTGCGGGAACAGGGCGCGTGATTGAGGAGCTATCCTCCCATCGCAGCCTGCTGCCTCCGCAGACCCAAGTGCAAGGAAACAAGGGACGTCTGCAATAAACAACAAAAACAGAGCCAGGCAACCTGCTACCAGCGCGTGGTTGAGGAGCTATCCTCCCACCGCACCCATGCAAGCAAGCGCCGCACAACACACTTACAGATCCGACTTGCCTGCGGGAACAGGGCGCGTGGTTGAGGAGCCATCCTCCCATCGCAGCCTACTGCCTCCGCAGACCCAGGTGCATGGAAACAAGGGACGTCTTGAATAAACAACAAACCAGAGTCAGACAACCTGCTACCGGCGCGTGGTTGAGGAGCTATCCTCCCACCGCACCCATGCAAGCAAGCGCCGCACAACACACCTACAGATCCGACTTGCCTGCGGGAACAGGGCGCGTGGTTGAGGAGCCATCCTCCCATCGCAGCGTACTGCCTCCGCAGACCCAGGTGCAAGGAAACAAGGGACGTCTTGAATAAACAACAAACCAGAGCCAGACAACCCGCTACCGGCGCGTGGTTGAGGAGCTATCCTCCCACCGCACCCACGCAAGCAAGCGCCGCACACCACAACTACAGATCCGACTTGCCTGCGGGAACAGGGCGCGTGGTTGAGGAGCTATCCTCCCATCGCAGCCTACTGCCTCCGCAGACCCAGGTGCAAAGATACAAGGGACGTCTTGAATAAACAACAAAACAGAGCTAGACAACCTGCTACCGGCGCGTGGTTGAGGAGCTATCCTCCCACCGCACCCTTGCAAGCAAGCGCCGCACACCACAAAGGCAGATCTGACTTGCCTGCGGGAACAGGGCGCGTGGTTGAGGAGCTATCCTCCCATCGCAGCCGACTGGCTTCGCAGACCCAGGTGCAAAGATACAAGGGACGTCTTGAATAAACAACAAAAACAGAGCCAGACAACCTGCTACCGGCGCGTGGTTGAGGAGCTATCCTCCCACCGCACCCACGCAAGCAAGCGCCGCACACAACAACTGCAGATCCGACTTGGCTGCGGGAACGGGGCGCGTGGTTGAGGAGCTATCCTCCCATCGCAGCCTGCTGCCTCCGCAGACCCAGGTGCAAAGATACAAGGGACGTCTTGAATAAACAACAAAAACAGAGCCAGACAACCTGCTACCGGCGCGTGGTTGAGGAGCTATCCTCCCACCGCACCCATGCAAGCAAGCGCCGCACACCACAACTACAGATCCGACTTGCCTGCGAGAACGGGGCGCGTGGTTGAGGAGCTATCCTCCCATCGCAGCCTACTGCCTCCGCAGACCCAGGTGCAAGGAAACAAGGGACGTCTTCAATAAACAACAAAACAGAGCCAGGCAACCTGCTACCGGCGCGTGGTTGAGGAGCTATCCTCCCACCGCACCCATGCAAGCAAGCGCCGCACACCACAGAAACAGATCCGACTTGCCTGCGGGAACAGGGCGCGTGGTTGAGGAGCTATCCTCCCATCGCAGCCTACTGCCTCCGCAGACCCAGGTGCAAAGATACAAGGGACGTCTTGAATAAACAACAAAACAGAGTCAGACAACCCGCTACCGGCGCGTGGTTGAGGAGCTCTCCCACCGCACCCATGCAAGCAAGCGCCGCACACCACAACTACAGATCCGACTTGCCTGCGGGAACAGGGCGCGTGGTTGAGGAGCTACCCTCCCATCGCAGCCTACTGCCTCCGCAGACCCAGGTGCAAAGATATAAGGGACGTCTTGAATTAACAACAAAACAGAGTCAGACAACCTGCTACCGGCGCGTGGTTGAGGAGCTATCCTCCCACCGCACCCATGCAAACAAGCGCCGCACACCACAACTACAGATCCGACTTGCCTGCGGGAACAGGGCACGTGGTTGAGGAGCTATCCTCCCATCGCAGCCTACTGCCTCCGCAGACCCAAGTGCAAGGAAACAAGGGACGTCTTGAATAAACAAGAAAAACACAACCAGACAACCTGCTACCGGCGCGTGGTTGAGGACCTATCCTCCCACCGCACCCATGCAAGCAAGCGCCGCACACCACAACTACAGATCCGACTTGCCCGCGGGAACAGGGCGCGTGGTTGAGGAGCTATCCTCCCATCGCAGCCTACTGCCTCCGCAGACCCAAGTGCAAGGAAACAAGGGACGTCTTGAATAAACAACAAAACACAACCAGACAACCTGCTACCGGCGCGTGGATGAGGAGCTATCCTCCCACCGCACCCATGCAAGCAAGCGCCACACACCACAACTACAGATCCGACTTGCGTGCGGGAACAGGGCGCGTGGTTGAGGAGCTATCCTCCCATCGCAGCCTACTGCCTCCGCAGACCCAAGTGCAATAAAACAAGGGACGTCTCGAATAAACAACAAACCAGAGTTAGACAACCTGCTACCGGCGCGTGGTTGAGGAGCTATCCTCCCACCGCACCCACGCAAG